>BDUI01002087.1:13031-26358 GCA_002335545.1 Apodemus speciosus | reverse complement strand
ACACACACACACACACACACACACACACACACACACACACACACACACACGCTCACACAGTGTAACAGTGTAGGAGGGATAATGGTAGTTTACAGAGACAGACAGACAGACAGACAAAAAGACACATAGATTGAGACAAAGAAACAGAGACAGATTCAGAGATAAATGCAGAGACCGAGAGGCAGACCAAGATAAATCATAAACACACATAAAATAATTGAGGAAAAGATTCCTTGTGTATTAAAATGTTCTCATTTTTCCTGTATGTAAAAGATAACCTTATTGATTTCAAGTTGACCTAAAATAAACATGGCTTCTTCAATATGAAGTGCACAAGCAATTCTGCAATTCCATCATTAAGTACCCGATTATTCTGCGATCCAACATCGAAGTTCATTCTCACTCCTTTTGGATGACTTGTCAGAGTCTTAATTGCGGTGTATGTACCATCAACAAATTCAGCATCAATTTCAGATCTCCAGCAACTGTTAATTAAAGCAAAATCATTAGTAAGTCTTTATAGTGGCCTCTAATCAGATGGGCAAATTTGGGGCCTTCAACTTAGTTCTGTAAGTCTTATTTCTAGAGGCTTAAAAAAGAAGGTACATTTAAGTATTATCTCTGCTCCCTTTAGAACACATGATCTGAATCAGAATTATGTCTGCAGGCTTTTCCCTGCTATTGAGAAAACTCAGGCCTCTAATGGATTAAATGTGTGCTTTACCACTGAATTATACTCCTAACCCTAGGTATTATTATCATTATATCTTTAGGTGAGTTTTCACCCATTAGATAGGAATCCAGCTTTACTCTTCTTTAAGTGTAGTGTATTTTGGAACAAAGGTAATCAGAGGAAGAAAATGGTGAGTGCCTTGGACTAGGATGCAGAGAACATGGCAAAGAATGGTCTAAATGAGGATCATGGCACTTTGGAGCCCAACAGTGAAAATGTTCAAAAATTACATCGTGATGAAGACTGCACATCTCTTAATCTACTAAAAGCCACAGAACTGAGTAGTCTAACTATATAATATAAAAATTGGCCTTCCGGTCTCCATCTGTACCCTGGAGCTAAGGCTGTCCTACAGCCCTCACCACCCAAACAACACCCTGGATAGAGCTGGTCCCCCCAGGATTGTGGCTACACCTAAGATCACAGGCTCACAAGCCCACAGGAGGGACAATCTCCTGTCAGAGACAGCAAGATGAACTAACAACAGAGAGAACCACTGGCAATAGGCAAGCACAAGAACCTTACCAACAGGAACCAAGGCTACTTGGCATCATCAGAACCCAGTTCTCCCACTACAGGAAGTCCTGGGAATCCCAACACTCTAGAAAAACAAGATTCAGATTTAAATTATCATCTCATGATGAAGAAAATGGATTTCAAGAAGGACATAAATAACTCCCTTAAAGAAATACAGGATAACACAGGGAAACAGCTACAAGTCCTTAAAGAGGAAACACACAAAAAAAATCCCTTAAAGAATTACAGCAAAACATCATCAAACAGGTTAAGAAATTGAACAAAACCAACCAGTTTCTAAAAACGGAAACAATAACAATAAAGAAATCACAAAGGGAGACAACTCTGGAGACAAAAATGTAGGAGATCAGAAGTCATAGACACAAGCATCATCAACAGAATAAAAGACATAGAAGAGGGAATCTCGGGTGCTGAAGATACCATAGAAAACATTAAAACAACAGTCAAAGAAAATGCAAAATGGAAAAAGCTCCTAATGCAAAACATCCACGAAATCCAGAACACAAAGAGAAGATCAAACCTAAGGATAATAGGCATAGAAGGGAAGATTCCTACATAAAGGGCCAGTAAATATCTTCAAAAAATTATAGAAGAAAAATTCTCTAACCTAGAGAAAGAGATGCCCATGAACATACAAGAAGCCTTCAGAACTCCAAACAGACTGGACCAGAACAGAAAGTCCTCCTGGCACGTAATCATCAAAACACCAAATGTACTATACAAAGAAAGAATATAAAATGCAGTAAGGGGAAAAGGTCAAGTAACATATAAAGGCAGACTTATCAGAATTACACCAGACTTCACACCAGAGACTATAAAATCTAGAAGATCCTGGGCAGATGTCATACAGACCCCAAGAAAACATAAACACCAGTCCAGACTACTATACGGAGCAAAACTCTCAATCACCATAGATGGAGAAAATAGATATTCTATGACAAAACCCAATTTACACAATATCTTTCCACAAATCCAGTCCTACAAAGGATAACAAATGGAAAACTCCAACACAAGGAAGGAAACTACACCATAGAAAAAGCAAGAAAATAATACTTTTTAAACAAACACAAAAGAAGATAGCCACATAAACATGATTCCACCTCTAACAACAAAAATAACAGGAAACAACAATCACTCTTCCATAATTTCTCTTAACATCAATGGACTCAATTCCCTAATAAAAAGATATAGACTAACAGACTGAAACAGGACCCATAATTTTCCTGCATACAGGAAATGCACATCAGCGACAAAGACAGACACTACCTCAGAGTAAAGGGCTTGGAAACAATTTCCAAGCAAATGGTCCCAAGAAACAAGTTGGAGTAGCCATTCTTATATTGGATAAAATCGACTTTCAACCTAAGGTTATCAAAAAAGATAAGTTAGAATACTTCATACTCATCAAAGGAAAAATCCACCCAAACAACTCTCAATTCTGAATATCTATGCTCCAAATGCAAGGGTACCCACATTCATAAAAGAAACTTTACTAAAGCTCAAAGCACACATTGCACCCCAACAATAATAGTGGGAGACTTCAATACCCCACTCCCATCAATCGACAGATCATGGAAATAAAAACTAAATAGAGACTTGGTGAAACTAAAAGAAGTTATGAACCAAATGGATTTAACAGATGTTTATAGAACATTTCATCATAAAACAAAAGAATATACCTTCCTCTCAGCACCTCATGGTACCTTCTCCAAAACTGACCATATAATTGGTCACAAAACAGACCTCAACAGATACAAGAAGACTGAAATAATCCCATACATCTTATCAGATCGACTTGGACTAAGGCTGGTTTTTTAATAACAAAAAAACCAAAAGAAAGCCAATATACATATGGAAGCTGAACAACACTCTATTCAATGATAATTTGGTCAAGGGAGAAATAGAGAAAGAAATCAAAGACTTTTTAGAATTTAATGAAAATTAAGGCACACCATACCCAAACTTATGGGACACAATGAAAGCAGTGCTAAGCGGAAAATTCATAGCTCCCAAGTGCTTCCAAAAAGAAACTGGAGAAAGTTTACACTAGCAGCTTAACAGCACCCCTGAAAGTTATAGAGCAGAAAGAAGCTAATATACCCAAGAAGAATAGATGTCAGGAAATCATCAAACTCAGGGCTGAAATCAACCAAGTAGAAACAAAAAAACTATACAAAGAATCAACCAAACCAGGAGCTGGCTCTTTGAGAAAAATCAACAAGATAGATAAACCCTTAGCTAGACTAACCAAAGGGCACAGAGACAGTATCCAAATTAACAAAATCAGAAATGAAAAGGGAGACATAACAATGGGAACAAAAGACATCCAAAATATCATCAGATCCTACTACAAATGCCTATACTCAACCAAATTGGAAAACCTGGATGAAATGGACAGTTTTCTAAACATATACCAAATACCAAAGTTAAATCAGGATCAGATAGATCACCTAAACAGTCCCATAACTCTTAAAGAAATAAAAGCGGTCACCAACCCTACATCTGACAGAGGACTAATATCCAATATACACAAAGAACTCAAGAAGTTAAATCCCAGAGAACCAAATAACCCTCCAGATCAAAAAAATCCCAGGACCACATAGATGGGCTTAGTGTAGAATACTATCAGACCTTCAAAGAAGACCTAATACCAATATTCTTCAAAATGTTTTACAAAATAGAAATAGAAGGAACACTACACAATTCGTTCTATGAAGCCACAATTATAATTATACCTAAACCACACAAAGACCCAAGAAAGGAGAACTTCAGACCAATCTCCCTTATGAATATCAATGTAAAAATATTCAATAAAAGTGTTGCAAACTGAATCCAAGGACACATCAAAATGATCATCCATCATGATTAAGTAGGCTTCATCCCAGGGATGCAGGGATGGTTCAATATATATAAATCAATCAATGCAATCCACTAAATAAACTCAAAAAATGTCACATGATCACTTCATTAGAGGCTGAGAAAGAATTAGACAAAATCCAAGGTCCCTTCATGATAAAAGTCTTGGAAAGATCAGTAATTCAATGTCCATACCTAAACATAATGAAAGCATTATAAAGCAAATCAGTAGCCAACATCAAACTAAAGGAGAGAAACTTGAAGCTAAAATCAGGAACTAGACAAGGTCGCCCACTCTCTCCCTACCTATTCAATATAGTATTCTAAGTCCTAGCCAGAAAAATCAGACAACAAAAGGTGGCCAAAGGGATACAAATTGGAAAGGAAGAAGTCAATGTATCACTATTTGCAGATGATATGATACTATACATAAATTATCCCAAAAATTCCACCAGAGAACTCCTAAACCTGATAAACAACTGGAGCAAAGTGGCTGGATATAAAAATTAACTCAAACAAATCAAAGGATAAAGAGGTTGAGAAGGAAATCAGAAAAACAACTCCCTTCACAATAGTCACAAATAATATAAAATACCTTGTTTTGACTCTAACCAAGCAAGTGAAAGATCTGTATGACAAGAACTTCAAGTCTCTGAAGAAAGAAATTGCAGAAGATCTCAGAAGATGGAAATATCTCCCATGCTCATTGATTGGCAGGATTAATATAGTAAAAATGGCCCTCTTGTTGAAAGCAATCTCTAGATACACTACTTTGGATGTCATGAAGTGCATGCTGACCGGAGCCTCCTAAGAGGTTCTGCCAGAACCTGACTAATACAGAGGGGGATGCTCTCAGCCAACCACTGGACTGAGTACAGGATCCCTAATGGAGGAGTTAGAGAAAGGACTGAAGGATCTGAAGGGGTTTCTAGCCCCATAGGAGGAACAACAATATGAACAATATGAACCAACTTCACCCCCCAAGTGCTCCCAGGGACAAAAACACCAACCAAAGAGTATAAATTGAGGGACCCATGGCTCTAGCCATGTATGTAGCAGAGGATGGCCTTGTTGGACATCAATAGAAGAGCCCTTGGTCCTTTGAAGACTCAATGCCTTGGTGTGGGGGAATTGTGGATGGGGAAGTGGGAGTGGGTAGATGGGTGGGGGAACACCCTCCTAGAAGCAGGGGAAGGGGGTATGGGGCAGGGCATTTTTTTGGGGGGGGGAACCAAGAATGGGGATAACATTTGAAATGTAAATAAAGAAAATACCTAATAAAAATGTAGTTTATGTAAAATTCATCAAAGTTGTGCCTATAATCTTAGTTCTCAGTAGGTAGAGGCAGATTGATTAGGACTTTATGCATAACCTTGGAAAAAGAATTTTAGGCCAACGTTGGCTATATGAGACCCTCTCAAAAAACAACAAATAATAAAACAAACAAAGCAGCTGTTTGCTGATATGCACCACTATTCCCACCTATTTTTCTGAGTCCTAAATTCAAAAGTGTAATGTTCCCTTTCCCCATTTCTATCACTATTTTAAATAATGGTTAAACTCCTAAACCTGTTCTGACAGTCTAGCCATTCTTATTATTTCTCTGCAGACTACTCTTCTCCATGCGGCTGATGAATGTTTGCTTTCTTGGAACCTATATCAAAAGGCAGGACTTCCTCTCTTTTGCTTCTCTATCTCCCCTCTCCTAGCAGCTGCTGATTTTTACAACTCATCTGCCCTGTCTCTGTCTTTTTTTCTAACTCATAAGAAGATTCTCAAGTTTAATCAGAAAGGAAAAAGATAACAAAAATGTTAGCTGGAGGGTTAAGAGTGCAGAAAAGTGGTTAGCTTAACTTGTGTGAAACCGGAGTCCAATTCTTAGCACCATAAATATTCCAAATGAAGATGGAACCAAAAAGTCAATGTGGGAGCACATATCTAGAATCCTCCAAACCTGGAGATTGAGGCAGGAGGGTTTGCATTTAAGGGCAACCTTATTACATAGAAGGTTGCAGCCATTCTATGCTATCAAAACCTTGATGTCTCCCATTCAACAAAAAGACATTGTGGTAGCACATTTCAAGAATCCCTAAACCAAGATTTGGGGCGGGAGGATCTTGACTTTAAGGGCAGCCTGATTATATAGGAATTAGTACAAAAAGCCAGTTTGGCTTCCTTTGATATTTGTTTCAAAATGACTCATGTATGGCTGCTAGTGGGCATGGTTTATGCTTTTTTATAACAACTTTTCATGTCAGTATTCAGTATAGGAAAAAAAAAACAAGACAGCATCTCATGTATCCAAGACTGACTTTAATCTCATTACATTCTTGACGATGACCTTGAACTTTGGATTCACTTGCCTCTACCTCCTGAATGCTGGGGTTGCAGACATAGGCCAATAAACCTGGTATTATGCATTTCTGGGTAATGAACCAAGAGATTCATACATGTTAGACAGTTTACCAACTGTACTATATCCCTAGTCTAAGAAGGCATTTTTTTTTAACTAGGAAGCTAAAATAATATCTGGGAAAAGGTTTATCATATACAGTCTAACTTTGCCATAAAACAACAAATTTCCAAAGGCTGTGTAGCTATTTTGATATTATTACTTGAGTTGTTATAGTCAGTAGTTTTGCACAAGCAGGGTAGTTTCTGTAACCACTTTGTCTTGTTATGAATATTGTTCCTTTTAGGCTTTGAGTGGACTGAACAGTGTGTATGAGGAGGGGATGAGAGTTCAACGTATAATTAGAAAATATTACTTTCTTTCCTCCCCTCCTTCCTACATCTCTCCCTCCATCCTTGCCTCCCTCCCTTCCTTATGCACTGTTAGGCATGGAACTCAGTGCTATAAAATTCTAGCCAAGCACTCTACTGACTACTTTCATGTTAGTTTCCTCATAAAATTTTTCCTTTCTTTTTTTTTTTCCTTTAACGATATACCACCAGCATTCAAGAGGCAAAGACAGGCAGATCTTTGAATTTATGGTCAGCCTGGTCTACAGAGTGAATTCCAGGACAGTCAGGCCTACATACAGATACCCTGTCTCAACAAATAATAACAAACCAAACCAAACCAAACCAAACCAAACCAAAGCAAAAACAAACAAACAAACAAAACAAAACAAAAAAAAAAACAAACACCAATCCACCCGCAAACCAAACACCAAAGGAAAACAATAAACCAACATATATCTTGGTTAGCCTAATGCAATCGAAGGGCAAAGATAGAAGTAGAAGCCAGAAAGGACAGTGAGAAGGATGCAATTTCAGCAGAAATATGTGTGCATTGTGTTGAATGCACATGTATCTCTTGCAAGAGAGAGGGTGTAGTTCAAGTTTTGTTTCTGAAAGAGTGGACTCTGATAAGCAGCAAGAAACAAGATTCTGCCCACAGCTAGAATGATCTTGGAAGCAGATACTTCCCTAGAACCTTCTAATAAAAGAGCAAAACTACAATTTCAGGCATGTGGGTCTCTAGCAGACAACAGCCAAGCTATCCTGGACATGCAACCTACCAAGCTGGGAGTTGATAGATGGGTCCTGTACTAAGGTGTTGTGTGAGGTAATGGTAGACAGCAGGTAAGCCGATTTTGAGGCAAATTCCTGTGTGGAGGGGATAGTGAAAGGGCTACTAATGTTTTGAATGACTCTTTAAATAACCCTAGCTTTCAAATCTGCTTGCTGACCTATTGTTTGAGCTGAAGCCTTTAGAGAAATTTTTAGTCTGTGACTCATTCACTTTAGTTGACCCTGAGTGCATTTTTCTTATTGTACTAAATTCTCTACCTAGAGATATTTTGACAGCATTTTTGTTTTATATTTTAACRTACGATACATAATCTTTGATTGAGCATGTTTTATAATATGCTAGGCTCCAAATCATCAGGTCTGAGAATGTTCTTTCTGGAGGCGAAGGACATCAGAGGAGATTTCTATTTCCTGGTTTCTATCTGTTAGTTTTGCCTGGAAGTTCTACAGCAAAAAGTGACTCGAGACTGTGAGGATTTGCCAGACACCTCACATTGGGTGCCCTGCTGGACTTATAGTTGTATTTCCCTCCCTATACTTCACACCAGCTTTTGTCCTATGTTTTTAAAATAATCCCCAGAGTAGCACCTCAATGATTGCCTGTCCCTGAAAACAATCTTTTTCTATAGGAACCATGCTTTCTTTTAAGCTGGCTACAACAAAATGCTTTCTAACCCTCCCCTCCCTGCACTGTGGCCACGGAATTTCATTCTTCAAATCTGCAAGACAAGAACTAGAAAACAACTGTCTTTGGTGGATGCTGAGTTTTCCAAGTCTACCTGTCTAAAGCTGAGCTTACCAAGAAATGAGAAAGGCTGTGTACTCTCAAAGATAACACTAACATTTCCTATATCACTTACTTGTTCAAAGGATAAATCTTTTTCCATTCTTGTTTCCTGGTTGTGGTTATCCTTTTCCTACTCACCAAGACTGAACCCACTGCCTACAGTTATAGTAACTATTTAAGCAACAAAAGATAATGAACATTCTAGTATTGGAAGAATCGTACCTCCTCTGTACTTGTAGTTGTGGATAGGCAATATGGACAGTAAAAAACCCCTATATGTTTTATAGAAACACAAACTGTATTTGAATGTACCTTCAAGCTTTTATTAGTTGTATGATTTGGGTGAAGTTAAAAAACAAAATAACATAAAACAAAACATCATTTTCTTTGGCTGGAGCAGAGCTCATGCATCACACAGTGATCTTTTCACTTAGTGTGTGCACATGATCCTAGGTCTGGTTCCCAGTAGTGCCAGAAACAACCAACAACAACCACCCCTTCTTCAGTTTCAATCTATCATTCTGTAATATGGAAATGGTAATACCTTACTCACAAAGGAATTCTAAGGCTGGATTAAACCCTGAATATAAAAGTACTTACTTAGAACTTTCAATTATTTCACAAGTACCGTTGGTTAGGTCCATTTCAAAGATAGCATAGCAACATATTTCTCATTCCCATTTGCATAAGTTTTCCTGGTATGTTTGGTAGAATTTTATAGAGCCACCCCTAATACCACTGGGCGAGGCCAAAATATACCATTCATAAACTAGCCTTTAAAAAAAAAAACCATTAACTGAGTTCATCCTTTTGAGAAATACAAGACACATATGCAGTTGTGGAAACTAAACGAAAAAGTCAAAGTCACCCTTTTATGACAGCTAGTCTCCATTTATAAGGGTTTCTCTTCCTGCCCTATGAAGAGGAAGATAAGCAATAAAGGCAGCCCTTATTTTCCCCTCTTTTCCTGACCATCTTCCTGAACGGGCCTTTCCATATATCTGTTTACTTCAGGGAGTGTAGTCTAAGTACAAAATCTAACAGCTCCTGTTCAACTCTGCTCTTGTGGTCTACTTGTAGTGATGACCCTCAGTACCTCCTACATGTAGAGCAGGTTAAAGAACTTCTGCTTTACTTATGTTTGCATTTCATCCTGTTTTTGTTACAGGGGTCAATATCAACTAAGATCTAAGGAAAGATAAACACAGAACCAATGCCTCCCCAATATCGCCACGGGTTAATAATGCCTTGCTACTACTGCTACTAAAATGGTATGTTGATATTCATTTAGCCTGTCTAGCATATACTTTTATTGCACAGAAGAGATTTAAATCTTATCACTGATTTCAACAGTGATAATTCCTGAGAGAGATATCTAGTCTAGATGTAAAATTATGATTATTTTAGATGCATTATCAGAATATGATATATAAAACTCTCAGAAGCTAGGCAGTCATAATGAAAACCTTTCTAATTCTGATTATTTAAGTATGATTATTTATACCAATTGTTAAGGAGCTTTCAAAGTCAGATTATAAGGCTATGTACTGATTTTATATTTGATGCCAGTTTTTATATTTTCCTCTAAGCACTATACAAAAGCTGTGTAAATTTACCTGTCAAAACTTCTGTCGCTTTCTTCAGAACTGCTGTCCTCATCTTCTAACTAAATGGAAAAAGTTGAGATAAATTATTGAAATGACATCCTTACTCAGCACGAGGATATTTTTTAAAATCTAAAGTTCAAGTCTTAGCATTTAAATGATATTCCCTTCATTTCCTTGGTTTTTAATATTGTTAACTATTGTTTTGGTCAGTTTGTAAAGCTTCTGCATCTTGGTTAGCCATGAAAATTTCCAAACTGAAGTTATTTTATCCCTATAACTAAAGTAAATTGCCTTTCTAGATTCCTGCCTCTCTAACTGCTTCTACTCCTGAGTAATGGCTAGTCATGTCATACTGATCCCCCGACATTCTTTAACTGAACACTGACTGGCTACTCTTAGCAATTGCCAAGATCCCATCAAAAAGGCAGACTTTCCCACCCCTTCTCCATTTCCCACCCTCTAACTACTCTTGTGTCTAGGAGGGTTGCTGGCTCTCTAGTTTCATGAACTAGAGATTTCCCTACTTCACATCACTTCCCAAATGAAGCCTCTGCTGTTATAGAGTCCCTCGGTCCTGTGCTTGTCTTTTATTCTTACTGATCTTACAAGTGTAGCATTCAATTTCTTATATTGTACACACATGCAAGAATGTCAAAGGCAGTGTGCTCTTAGAGATAATTCAGCCTAAACCTCCTTAATATGTCAGAAAACTCCAGTTCAGAAGGTGACTTCCCCAAGTTACCATCATGAATACAAATAAACACTAAAATTTTGAACAAGCAAAGAAGATGCAAAAGGGAAGCCTAGTTAAAAGAAAATAATACATGGACCCTCATAGAATTAGGTAGAAAGTAGAAAGTATTGCACTTACCCCTGCATTCAGATCAAGTATCTCATTTCTTCGCTGTTCCTGTGCCCATAAATAGTCAGTCCTTTCTCTTATTGTAGAAACTCTGGTATTTGTCATAAAGGGTGAAAAATTAGAAAAAAATTAAAAAACCCACATCATTGACAGATTATTTAACATATGCAAGTAATTTATTTAATTTCATATATACATGCATCTGTGCAAGAGTATACATGTGTGTTGATGCATCTTCCTATACACACAAGCAGATTCTAGAAGAGGGCAGCATGTTTCCTCCATTATCACTTTCTACCTAGTGCTTCTGAGCTGGGATTTTCCTTGATAGTGGGGCTTGCATTTTCTTGGCTAGTCTGGAAACTAAGAAGCCCTAGTGACCATCTTGCCTTTCCTACTGCAGAAATTGGGTTACAGGTTTGTGTAGGACCCCTGGTTCGTTGTGTGGGAGCTGAGACTTGAACTCTAGTCTCCATACTAGTGCATCAAGTGTCCTAACTGCTAATCTATCTCTCTAGACTCCTATTTAAAACTTTAAATGAAAGCATTATAAAATATTTCTCTTTACAATATTGATATGTAATCAGTTACTAGCTAATGCTACAACCATGAAGTTTGCAAGCAAATGGATGAATATATTAGGAAATATACCAAGAGAGGTAATGCAGACCCAGAAAGACAAATGTTGCATGTTTTACCTTTGTGGATTATCTGAATCCTTAGATGTGAGTATATAACCTCAGAAACCAGGATAGTACAGAGGAACATAGTGGGAGGAGGAACTCAAGAGAGGAGTGAAATAAGACAAAGGTGCTATTAACGGGTGATGAGCAATAATGGAAACAAAGTGTGGAGCAGAGACTGAAGGAAAGGCCACCCAGAGACTGCCTTACCTGGGGATTCATCCTATAAACAGTCACCAAACTCCAACCCTATTATGGATGACAAGAAGTGTATACCAAAAGGAGCATGCCATGGTTGTCTCTGGAGGGGTCCTGCCAGAGTCTTACACATACAAGAGGCAGATGCTAGCAGCCAACCATAGGACTGGGCATTGGGTCCCCAATGGAGGAGTTGGAAGGTGGTCCAGAGGAGCTGAGGGGGGTTACAGCCCCATGGGAAGAACAAAGATGTCGGCCACCCAGATGCCCCAGGACTCCCAGGGACTAAATCCTCAACGAAGAGGCACACATGGTTCCAGCCAAAAGTGTGGCAGAGGAAGGTCTTGTTGGGTATCAGTGGGAGGAGTGGTCCTTGATCCTATGAAGGCTCAATAGATGTTCCAGCAAAGGGAAATCGAGGGGTGGGGGAGGTGGGAGTGGTAGGGTGGAGGGGCATATATGTGGCGACAGGAGGAGGGGTTGGGAGTTTTGGGGGAGGGGAGAACCTGGGAAAGGTTTTAGCATTTGAAATGTAAATGAAGGTTATATTCAATTAAAAAAGAAAGGTCTTGTAAAGTTAAAAAAAAAGGATGATGTGATGATGAGAAAAAAGGAAAGGGATTTAACTGAACACGGGGAAGGCAATACAGAGGGAGAAGAAAGGAACCCTAAATAACACCAAGAATAGTTAACAAAAACAGCAACTTTGTTTACATAAAATACATATGTTGCATTTGAGCAGGTGCCCTGAGCTGATCTTGGGCACTAGCTCCATGCTCAGTCCCACGCTATCCAGAAGAAGCTCAATGCCCAGGCACTCTTATATACCCAGGATCACAGGATCTCAGGAGCTTGGTCACACCAGGATTTCAAGATCCCAGAGGCAGCTTAACTCCCAAGAGTGCTGACACACAAGGATCATAGGATCACAGGATCAGAGACAGCTAGAATCTGAGGAGTTCTGACACAATCAGGATCACAGGAGGGACAGTGAGGGCAGGTAGCACTAGAGATAACCATATGGCTAGAGGCAAGCCTAAAAACATAGGCAACACAAACCAAGGTTTTTTGGCATCATCAAAACCCAGTTAACCCACCATAGCAAGTCCTGGATATACCATCATACCAGAAAAGCAAGATTTGGATCTAAAATCTCTTCTCATAATAATAGAGATAATAATAGAGGACTTTAAGACAGAGGGCTAATATGCAATATATACAAAGAACTCAAGAAGTTAGACCACAGAGAACCAAATAATCCTATTAAAAAATGGGGTACAGAATTGATAGAAGAGAAAGTGGGGAATAGCCTTGAATGTAGAGCCACAGGAGACAACTTCCCAAAGAGAACATCAACAGCACAAGCACGAAGATCAACAAACAGATTAATAAACAGGACCTTATGAAACTGAAAAGCTTCTGTAATGCAGAGGACACTGTCAACAGTACAAAATGGAAGTCTATAGAATGGGAAATATTTTCACCAACTCTATATCTGACAGGGGGCTAATATCCAAAACATATAAA
>BDUI01002086.1:95583-112377 GCA_002335545.1 Apodemus speciosus | reverse complement strand
AAAATCTTAGTATGTTGTAAAACACAAGTGACATCACTTATAAGAATGCATTTATGATGTAAAAGCAGTCCTCAAGGTTTAGGAGAAGGATCTGAAAAAAAAAAAAAAAAAAAAAAAAAGCATTGGTACTCTTAACTGACTTGGAATTCTGCAGGCAATATGCAGTAAACCAGTACTGTGTGCAATGGTCCAGCAATATTTACAAAGTTTCTTTGGTGTCCCTCATCTACTCTGGTTCTTACAATCTTTAGGCATCTTCTTGGGCAGGGTTCCCTAAGCCCTTAGATGAGAGATTTGACAGAGACATCTCATTTAGGAGTGACTTCTAAGGTCTCTTACTCTATTGCTTACTTGTAGTTCTTTATTTGTTTCTATTTAGTGCATGTGGAAGCTTCTCTGCTGATATCTGAGTGAGATAATGACCTTTGTGTATAGCAGAATGTTGATTAGTCATTTCATTGATATGTTGCTTTAACAAAAGAGTAGTATTTGGTTTTAACTGAGTTCTATAGGCAATCTCATCTAAGCATTTTGGCCACCAAACACTGCTAGTCATGAGTTCCATCTCATCTCAAGTCAAGATGCTCTTAATTTCAACCAGATAGTGCTTGATTAAAATTTTTTGTACTACTATTACACCGTCATGTCTTGCTGGCAGGTCACAGTAGTGTAGGTTAAATAGTTTAGCTCCATTGGTGCTTATCTTTCTCTTGTGGTAGCAAGTATAACATTTTCTTTACCCACTCCTTTGAAGGGACATCTAGCTTGTTTCCAATTTCTGACTGTTAAGAACAGGTGTCCTTGTGATATACCCAAGTGTGGTGTAGCTGGATCTTTCATTCTTGGACATTCTAAGTGGTGACATGGTGAAATTTCACAGTAATTTTACAAATCACATTTCTTTGATGACTAGGGATGTTGAACATTTCAGGTAGATTACAAGAAGGCAAATAGTTATCTGGAGAAACAAAGATGAAAAGAAGAGGACCTTGACCGTTAACTGAGAGTTTGAATTTCATTGAATGGAGTTGAACAGGGATGAGAGGCACCTGTTAATTTGTTTCTAAGCTGAGGGTGAGAATGGAGACATATGTAATAGAGAATGCTAAGCATAGTGTGATGTATGTACCTGAGTTCTGGTGTGGTTACTGGGTTTCCTGAGTAGAAAAAAAGTTGTTTTTTTCTGGGTTTCCTGAGTAGAAAAAAAAGTTGTTTTTTTCTGGCATCGGTGGATGACTGAAAGGAATGGGCTTGTACTATATATACTATAGTAGCCCTCAAAGGGATGGACAGAAGGAACAAAGCTGGATTTGCTCTGAGGTTCTTGGAATCCACTTAGTGGAGGCAGTGTGGGGTGATAGGACATGGCAAGCAGTATATATAGCTTGGTTTCAGACTAAAGAGATTGCAATTGAGAACAAGAAGGAAAGTGCAAACACTTTCCTGAGTCCAAGTCCAGTGTGGCATTGGGGATATCAGGTAGAAAGTGTTTCTTAAGTTTTATATTGTTGTGAAATACATAAAAGTAATATTTTCAGCTGGACAATGTGGTGCACATCTTTAATACTATAATTCATATTAGAGAGGCAGGCAGATTTCTGTGGGTTTGAGGCCAGCCTGGTCTACAGAGTGAATTCCAGGAGTGCCAAAGCTACACAGAGAAACTTTGTCTTAGAAAACTAAAATAAAGAGGAAATTTAACCTGTTGAGACCATTTCCAGTGGATAGGCAAGAACGACATTTGAGGGATGGGGTCATCCACCCATCTCAAATATTGTTTCCGAATTTACTCCTGTCAAAAGATATTGCAGAGCAGAGACGGAAGGAAAGGCCGCCCAGAGCCTGCACCAACCTAGGGATCCAGACCATCTACCTAGACACTATTGAGGATGCCAAAAAGTGCTTCCTGACAGGATCCTGCTACAGCTGTCTCCTGAGAGGTTCTAACAGCCTAACAAATACAGAGGTGGATGCTCTCAGCCAATCATTGGACTAAGGGTGGGGTCCCCAATGGAGGAGCTAGAGAAAAAACTAAAGGAACTGAAGGGTTTTACAACCTCCTAGGAAGAACAACAATATAAACTAACCAGACCTCCCCATCCTCCCCAGAGCTCCCAGGGATTAAACCACCAACCAGATACTATACGTGGAGGGACCCATGACTCCAGCTGCATATGCAGCAGAGGGTGGCCTTGTCAGACACCAAAGGGAGGAGAGGCCCTTCATCCTGAGAAGGTTCAATGGCCCAGTGTAGGGGAAGGCCAGGATGGGGACAGGGTCTGGGAGTGGGAGGTGGAATCACCGTTATAGAGGGTTAATGCTGAATATGGTGTTTAACAAGAGTAGTCACTCTTTACATAAATCAGTAATCATTTGTAGCTTAAATGAAGTTTTGGATTTTTTTCAGGTCTGACATCTTCACTGTGAAAAAAAAATGCAGCTCTTCCATTGCTTCACAGTTTAACATTTTAATTAAATAAATATTATAGCACTTTTTAACTTATTAGCTCTTTTGGCCTTCAATTTGACCTTCATTACAATCTGATCTAAATATATGTTTTACACCTTTAAATTTGTGGCTTATATTTTGTTTGTTTTTTAACTCTGGGTTCTTAAATACTTGACTATTTGTATTCTTCTTTCCTTCCAGAAATAATTTGAATTTCCTGATGAGTTCTTGGTGGCCAAACCTTGAAGATCTTTATGAAGCAAATGTTCCTGTTTACAGGTTTATTCAACGACCTGGAGATTTGGTCTGGATAAATGCAGGCACTGTTCATTGGGTTCAGGCTATTGGGTGGTGTAACAACATCACATGGAATGTTGGTCCACTCACAGGTATTTAAATTAGCACACCAATGTAGTTTTGTGGGGTGTTTTGTTTTGTTTTGTTTTACATTACAGAAGATCATTCCTTAGAAATGTTTTTAATTTTTTTCTGTATACATTAGGACATTATGTCTATGATGTGTAGAGTTCTGTACTTTCGTTTCATTAAGTTCTTGGAAGACTACTAAAATATTTATTTTATTTTAGTTATTCACAATTTAAAGATTTTTACATGTTTAAATTTTTTAAAATTAATGTATTTGAGTTTTGCTTGCATATATGTCTTATAATTTTATGGATATGAAATTTCTGCTTGCATTTATGTTTGATGTGTTTCTTGTACCCAGAGATGTTGGAAGAGGGTGTTGGATATCCTGGATTGGAGATCCAGATTGTTGAGAGCTGCCATGTGGGTGCTGGAAATTGAAGCTTTGGTCTTCTGCAAGAAAAACAAAAGCTCTTAACCACTGTCTCCGTATTCTTTAGAATTCTTATTTCAAGTTTCCAGGAAACCTTATTATGTCTATTTAAAATGCATAAATAGTATTAGGGCCTTCAGCACCAGAAGAGTCTGAACTGGACATACATTATATATTGCTGGGCCTTAGTTCATCATCTGCAATATTGTGGACTAAAAGTTATCATTTGAAAGGATGAAATAGCAAAATGTAAAAATGTCATAACATGTCTTAATAATTAGCACTGCTCATTACATGACAGTCTTTAAATATAATCTATTACTGTATTTAGACTTTTCAAAATTTATGGACTTAAAACTGACATAATACTCATACATTTTGTTCATTTTTGGTACTTTATAACTTTTTTTTGTCTTTCTAGCCTTCCAATATAAATTGGCAGTTGAACGATATGAATGGAACAAATTGCAAAGTATCAAGTCAGTAGTACCCATGGTTCATCTTTCATGGAATATGGCACGAAATATCAAAGTCTCAGATCCAAAGCTTTTTGAAATGATTAAGTAAGTACTTTTTCCCCCCAATTACATTTTAATTTTTTTTTTTTTTTTTGGAACAATGTGAACATGCCATATTACATGTACAGCTTGTAATAGAGGACAACTTGCACTGGTCAAATTCTACCATGTGTGTAATATTCATTAAGCTCATATCATCACCCTTGATGACCTGACAATGTCAATATCCTTAAGTATATATTTCTCTCTTTTTTCCTACATTTGTTTGTTATATAATGGCAGTATTTCAAAAAATTGAGGAAATACGCTTTAATCAGTTTTGCCTGGGTAGAACTAATGCTAGTTCATAGCATGCTTTCTCTCTCTCTTTCTTTTTTCTGTTGTTGTTGTTGTTGTTGTTGTTGTTGTTCTTTTAAAGATTTATTATGTATACAGTGTTCTGCCTGCATATATGCCTGCAGGCCAGACAAAGGCACCAAGTCTCATCATAGATACTTGTGAACCGCCATGTGACTGCTGGGAATTGACCTCTGGAAGAGCAGTCAGTGCTCTTAACATGTGAGCACTTTCTCTCCTCTTTATTACTGGTGTTTTGTTCACTGAAAAATTCTACTGATAAAAAGTAAATGCAATACCAAATAGGCTTGTCAAAATTTTATGAGAGTACACATAGTAAAATACTTTACTTTTTGAAGATAAATACAACCTTAGTGCAAGGACTATCATCAATATTTTACAAATTCTCAACATTTGATAACATGGTGATGGTTTTATTATATAAATTTTTTATTGTATGCGAGATGGTTAATATATATTTATTACATATATTATTTATATTATACATTTATTATATATAAAATAATTTTACAGCATAATGGCACTGAATATGGACATCGCAATTAAAATAGCTCATTACATCAAGTAAAATCATCTGTTAAGTATTTGTATAATTTAAATTTTACACTGTCTTTCAAATCACATTCATAACTTCTGGTATGAAACATTCATTCTATGACATTTTTAGATTACATTTGTACATGAGATTATTAGTATCTGTTTGGTCTTTTTATGTCTGGCTTAACCTCACTTAACATAATGTATTCCAGATTCATTCATAATTTTATGTTGGTGGAATTTCTGTCTTAGGTGCTTAGTAATAAAGACACAGTGTGTTCTTGTTTTCTTTTTATCAATCATTGTAAATATATGGTATTTCTATTTATGTGATTTAAGTGAATGAAAGTGAATTCTGATGTTTCCAACATCAGTTTCATTTCCTTTGGATAAGGGCTCAATATGCAATCATTGGATTATGGGATAACTTTTTAATTTTTTATGACTTTCTATACCTTTCTGACCGTAGTTATTTTAAAATATGTGAAGTAATTCCTTCCTCCCATGTACTTGTTTTTTGCCATAGTTCCCCATGACTATTACTGTTCAGTGTTCATTCATATGTATATTGCACATCTGTCAAAATTCTTTCAAGAAATGTCTTTCCATCCTTTTTCTTTTCTTTTTTTTTTTTTAAGATTTATTATATGTAAGTACACTGTAGCTGTCTTTGTATACACTAGGAGAGGGTGTCAGATCTCATTATGGATGGTTGTGAGCCACCATGTGAATGTTGGGATTTGAACTCAGAACCTTCAGAAGAGCAGTTAGTGCCCTTACCTGCTGAGACATCTGTCCAGCCCTCCATCCTTTTTCTAATGCTTTCCTCCCTCTAGTTCATTTTGTTAACTCACATCTTAGTATTTCTTTTTTTTTCTTTTCTTTTTTTTTTTCGAGACAGGGTTTCTCTGTGTAGTCTTGGCTGTCCTGGAACTCACTCTGTAGACCAGGCTGGCCTCGAACTCAGAAATCCACCTGCCTCTGCCTCCCAAGTGCTGGGATTACAGGCGTGTGCCACCACCGCCTGGCCTAGCCATTTATACTTTTTAAGTTATTTTCCTTAGCTTGATTGGACTACTTATTTGAATTCTTTAAAGTTAACTATTGCTCATTTAGAGTCTGTGTGTTGAATGAAGTTTATCGAGAAAATTCTCATTAACAAACATTATACTAGAGTACACTTAGGTGTTGGAGAGTAGGTGTCAACTTCATCTTTCAAATCAAGTTGTATTTTTGCTGTAAAAATTGGACAGTCTGTCCCATTCTTTTAAGTCTGATATGGACAGAGCAAGTTGTTATGGAAGGAAGGATGTGTGGGTGGATTGGGACAAGTGGTTGGAAATGGTTTATCTTGAATGAGTGCAAATAGGCAGAATAACGACTGATGCACCGGATGTACCTGCGCTAAATAAGGGCTGTGGGGAATAGATCTGGCTAGGTTGAGAAGTTGGATATAGTGAAGGGGAGTAGCCTGTGGGTCAGGACAGGTTCCTGGTAGAACCCTAGAGTTTGGTTGAGGCACATGCAAGGGAGACCAGATATAGGATTAGGAATAAATATGGCAGGTTTGAAGGGGTGAATGGACTAGAGGGAGAAGGTCAGGAATATTCACCAGGCAACTTCCAAGAAAAAGAAGTACAGGATCTGGGCAAGTAGAATGCATGAATGAGTCAGTAGAACTGTGTTCTAGAGGTTTTGTTGTGTTTTCACTTTCATTTAACTCCAGATTTTTAAAAAATCTGTCCTTTGACAGATTTATTATTAGTATTACGTGATTGAAACCCCATAAATTTTTGTGTTTACTACACATTTGTTTGCTATTGATTTTAAGTTTTTAATGCATAATGATTAAGTCATTATGGATATACAGAGCCATTTAATTCTTTGTGAATTTGGTAAGGTTTGTTTTGTGTCCCAGGATGTGTTCTATTTTACAGAAACTTCAGTGGGCTACTGAGTAGAATGCTCATTCTTTGGTGTTTGGGTAGAAGATATGTATGTGTTGATATGATGTATAATATTTTAATTCTAAAGTTTCTCTGCTTATTTTTTGTTCTGACTTCCTTTTGGTGGGAGAAAGTGATCTATTGAAGTTTCGTTATTAAATGATTGATGTCGATCTGTGACTTTATTCTCATTACTTACTTTTATGAAATTGGTTCGTATATTTAAGATAGTAATGTCTTCAAATTAACTGTTCTCCTTTTTAGAATGTAATCTCTTTTTATCTTTTCTGATTAGTTTTAGGATAAAGTCTATTTGGATAAAATCTTATTTTTACCCAGCACTCGGGAGGCAGAGGCAGGAGGATTTCTGAGTTGGAGGCCAGCCTGGTCCACAGAGTGAGTTCCAGGACAGCCAGGACCACAGAGAGAAACCCTGTCTCAGAAAACCAGGACAAAACAAACAAACCCGAGGAAAACACTTTATAAAACACTAGGTCATGGGTGAGGGTGTCCCTGGTTAGAAAGGTTCACCCAAGATGGAGATCGAGCATAACACCACCTTCTCTCTCTTTTGTTGTGTTCTCAGAGGTACTTTGCATTAGTAATTATAGATTTATTTGTTTTCTCTCTTGAACTCTCTTCATTGCTAAATACTGCTTCTGTTTTCTTTAGGCATATTATGCTGAGTATGCATTCTTTTAACACATTGTTAAAATGTGTAACAAATGTGTTACAGAACATTTTTCTTTCTCCTTCAATTCTAACAGAACATTTTACTAGGTTTACAATTGTGGTCTTTTATGTCTTGGAATTTATTGTTTTCCATTTTTATTGATTAATCTTCTGTTGTTTTTAAGGGACTTCTTTTATATATGACTTGAGTTCTCTTCTTGAAGCTTTCAATAACCTGTCTTAGTTCTGTATAGTATTTTAACTTAGACATCCTATGGAGATTTTCTTTTCCAGTCTCATGATGTCTCTATGTGGCATCTCAAGCTTACTAACACTTTTTATAATATCCTCCCTTTTAAAGGGACCAGGTTGGAACAAAACTGTCAAAGAAGAAGGAACATGTCCTCAAGAAGCTCATGAAGTTCTGAAGGAAGTCAGCACAAAACTATTTGGTTCTCAATGTAAAATGCACACTAGGTAGCAGCATGATAAGGGGCTTGTGTTTTGTAATGTTTGCAGTCTTAAGAACTGAAGCAAGATTCTTGCGTGATATCTAATTATTTTGTACATGTTTTTGTGCAAATAGCCAGCTTAGTTTCCCCCACAGTGAAAGTGACCTGTGAAAACAAGAGGTGGTACTGCTGAGCAAAACTTTTTCTTTGAATAAAAGACAAATAAGTACTTAAGAAACAAACTATATTTGGTGTTGAGTCAAATTACCTGGGGAAGATCAAAAGCAGTTTATGTTAGTTACCTGAAAGTTCTGTAGTACTTATAACTTCACACTCTTTTGTTCATGGAGGCATCTTGTTTGCTAGTAACTCATTGCTTGTCCTGTCTTTATCATATTACTGGTTGCTGTAAGACACACGTTTGGCCTTTGGGCCAGGCTGGGTGTCTTCTATGCTTAGGTGCTAGCATTGGGGATGGAACTTGGGCAGGGGAGAGGGTCAAGTCTACTGATGGGGCCAAGGAAGGATCCAGGAGTGGTGTATATATTGTCCTAAATAAACTCTATTCTATCCTATATCATTGTGTGACTAGTCCCTCAGGGGGAAGGAATACTTTAGCCTTGGCTCCCAGAGGTACCTCCTTTCCTTGTACCTGACTATACATCCACCAAAACATATTCCTCCTCTCTTTATCTTTTTATAAACACAGCATTTGGTGCTGAGACTCAGATTTAGAAATTCCTCAGGTTTGCATCCCTCTGCTACAACATGGTGAGCCAACACTAGGCCAGACTTTGGAGAACTGGTAAGCCTCCTCCCTCCATTGGTCAGAGTAAATGTCCACATGGTCCTAGGAGACAGTTGCTGAGCTCAAACCTATCCTTATGCTGATCTTGAGGATGGAGACATTCAGTCTTTTCACTGACCCGCCTTCTAGAACATTTTCCCTTGGATAAGATTTTCCTTTATTTTGAGACTGTTCCTTTCTCACTGCTGAGAAATCCCAGACATGAGTGAACTGCTGTCTGTCACTCAGGGCATTGGCCCAGGTCATAGCCCCCAGGCCACTATCTGACAACCAAGTGGTCTGGCATGCTTAGAACTCTCTACAGTTAATAGTATCCTCAGGATGCTATTGGGGTACTTAATAACCCTGTTCTCACCCATGGGTTTCTCTATACCACTTCATTCCTACCTGCTGGGATGTCCTGGTCTAATGATCTAATTCAAAAAGTATCTGTACATAGCCCCTAAACTGGCACTTTAAAAGAACTCTCTTGCTAGCAATCCAAAGCATAGGCTCCTCATCCCCCACCACCTGCTGCTCTCATTTCCTTGCTCCCTAGCACCTCTCATTCTCTTAACATTTGCTTTGCTCTCCATTCACCACCTGAAAAGCTGTTCTGGCCTGCCCCTTGCTTCCTGCCAGGATCTCTGCTGAGATGTTGCTTTCCTACATGAGCCTATCTGTCCTGTCCCCTGTTCTCTCTTTTTGTCTCTCCGCCTGAAATTCATGCAGTGAGAATGAATCTCTGCCAGAGCTGCCACTTTTGCTGCCACTGTCCCATATCTGAGGAACAGTAGGACTGCTACAGGCACAGTTTTTCTCTGGTTTCTTTCACCTCAGCTCTCCACTTAACTCCACCATCTGGCAGAGCTCTCTCCTACAGACTTGTCACAAGATGCTACTTCAGGCACTTCCCCACCCCTACCCACCTCAGGCTCTGACAGGTGAAACAGGCAATGCCAGAGCTTCTGGCTGCTAGGACAAAGCCCGCCCCACTGGAGTGACTTTCACCACCGCTGTCTAGAAATAAAGCCAGCAACAGCCAGTCTATCTGGAGTGCTATCTGGCCTATTCTGATTTCTTGCAATCTATGTTCTTCCGGCTGCACGCATGAGCCCCTGGCCTGGGTACATGCCTGGTGCCTTGACCAAAAATGCACATGCTCCTTTCTCTTGCACCACAGACTAGCCCATTCCCACAGTCTGCCCACCCTCTTAGTTGTTGTCACAGGACTGAAACTGCCTGGACACACCTATCACCACAGTCTTAAGCCACCATTGTCAACTCTTATTTCTTCCATTGTCCACATCAACTCTCAGTCAAGTGTTTCTCTGTGAATACAAATTGTGTTTTCGTATACTGTACAACCTATCACAGTCACTTAAGAATTAAGATTTTTGTTTTATCAAGGTCTATCCTGCCTTGATAATGATTTTTGCTATAGATATGACCAGTAGATAAAGAAAGCTCTCAATCTTGTCAGAAGTTATTAATATGCTTTAGTTTATGACAGACAGAATGTCCCAAAGCCTAACAACTTATCCCCAAGGTCCCAGAAGATAAAGACTGCCTGGATTGTGGTATGTTAACACTGTAGACAAGATACCCTAAGAATCAAGTGATTCATATTACCTAAGTCAAAGTAAATAACTATTTCTTATTTCATGAGTTATTTAATCCATGGGGGGGGGGGAGGCTCTCTATAAAAGGCTCTTTGTTTTATGGGTTTGAAACGTAGACTGACTCTGCCCAAGTTGCTATGGAGACCACATGGACAGGGGCAGATAGGCTCCCATGGGAAAGCAACATCTTAGCAGACAGAGTCCCTAGTAGGACTCAAGGGGCAGGTTAAGATCCCCTTATCACACAGGGAATTGGGAGCAGAGCAAATAGTGGCAGAGCAGCAGTGGATTCTAGATGAACTCTGTCATTTTTAATTAATAACCTGACTCCTAGATTTGTAATTTATTGTTCAGATTTCTGACTATATTGACGGCTAAGTTAACTGTAGCTTGACAGCTAGAAAACAGACCTGGTTCCTTAAAATAGTAACCAAAGTAATTCACCACTATATTTACTCCTTAATAAATTCATTCATAGGCTAAGACTGCCAGATTTCTTACAGACTTGACAATAAATGATACACAAGTTTAGATACAAGCTTTCATAGATGTAACTTGTTACTTCCTTACGCAAACTTAGGTAGCAAGTGGGAATTTAGGCATTAGTTGACAGGTGTACTTATCTGGGTGGAGTTTATGTGGTCCAGCAGAGGTAAACCTAACTGAGCTTCCTATAAATTTGCAAAGTAAGATAAATTTGTTAAAAACATGAACAGTCTTAAGACAAGCTTAGGGAAGGTTAAAAAAAAAAAACCTTTTTGTGGAGCAAAAGGAGCAAGAAGGGCTTTTTCCTTTTGTCTAGGAGACTGAAAATACATAAATTTATTTAAATTAGAAACAATTTTAAGTTTATATTTGAAAGAAAAGGAAACTCAAGACCTTAACTTTGTGAAGAAGATAGTTGATCATATAGTTTGGCAAGAGAAACACTTGTTATATTTGAGTATGATAGCTTATACTGTAGATTCAGCATAAGAAATACTTTAAGTTTACCTTAAAAGGAAACTTAAAATTTGAACTTATGATTATAAAACTTGGATCATATAGTGGAACATTTCATTAGAGTTCGACTAATTTATAAAAACTATACCGACTAATGTTAGTACAGCAGCATAGCAAGAAGAGGAAATACGAAACATTTAGTCATTGGAAACTAAGTTTAGATAAAGAGTGCCCAAAAGGTGACTCCTTGAAAGGTTACATATGAACTTGTGTGTCTTTATCATGAAGTCTGTGAGCAAGGCAAACTTGTCTTGTTGATTAAGAAATCTGGCAGTATTAAGTAGTTAATGAATTTGCTAATGAGTATATAAGGTAGCTTACATTGGGGTAAGGAAGTAAATTTGTTTTGTAATTATCAAGCTTAGCTGTCTGTGTACTCAGTAATCTAGGAATAAATTATAATTTAGGAATAATATAATTAATTAAAAATGCCAGAAGTTGGTCCACTATCTAAACAGTTCCCTGGTCCCTGTAGACTCCATGGCAACTTGGCCAGAATCAGACTCACCATCAGGCCCAGAAGACAAAAAGTTTTTTCCTATGGAGTAGGTTCTTCTGAAAGAAATGACCCACCTTGACTTAGGCAATAAGACACATTTAACTCTCTGGGTTTCCTCTGTTTGTCCACAGTATAGACCATGCCCTGGCAGCAAGCAAGGCAATGAATTAGTGTTTCTCAGTGGTTAACATACCACAATCTAGGTATGATGGATAGTCCTTAGTGAAAATGGTGCTGAAATGACAGCCAACCACTTGACTGCCCTTTCCTAAGATGGTAATGAGGTTATAACTCTGCCTGGAAGAAAGTCACATAATAACAGAAGCATAACAAATAAAAATAAAATAAAATCTAAGTGACTCAATGTGAAGGGCACACAGGTTGGCTGGGCAGATGGAGAACCTGAATCGAAAGTAAATTGTGAGAAAGGCTGGCAGTGGAAGAGAAAGCCTACGAATTTCTAAGGGGGTTGGAGGGAAGCCTATTGATCTCTATTGAAAGAGTTGTTTTTAAAGTGCCAGTTAAACGGCCTTGTTGCTTGCTGTGTACTGTGAATTACTCAACAAGCTTTCCTTTGGGTATAGGACATTATTAAAATGTTCCTACTGGTGTCGTAAGAAAAACAAAGAGACGCCTAAGTTTAGACGAACATCACATGGAAGCTAGTGGCTGTGTGGTCCCCAGCCCAAGGGAGAACAGCTTCTGAGAGGGAGGGGAATTACCCAAGGGTTAGAAGTCTTAAACCCTAGACTGGTGAAAAGTTCAGTCATAAAGACTGAATGTCTCCATCCTCAAGAACAACACAGGGTGGCTGCAAGCTCAACAACCCTACCTTGGGACCAGGAAATGTTTAAACTGACCAGTGTGGGGAGGGAGTTTACCAGTTCATCAAATTTTGGTAGATAGGTCTATGCAGTGGCTGTCTATTTGGCAGCAGGGTATGTGAACCAGTGTTTTTTTGAAATATGAGAGTCTTGGCACCAATGTTGTATTTTGTTGAAAGAAAGGAAGGAAGGAAGAAAAGAAAAGAGAAGAGAAGAGAAAAAAAAAGAACACAAGAGAAAAGAGAAGAGAAGCCAGGGATATGGTGTGACAATACAAGAGCACCTTCATTGGTTACACCACTTACCATTAAGGACTTTAAATAGCTTTCTTCTTCAACTTCATAGTTCTCTTGGTAATTTTAGAGGAAAATTACCACTATTTACTGGAAATTAACAATTATGATGTTTCCCATTCCACTTCCAGTAAATGAATGGTTAACAGAAATTCTATCTCCCAAAAGATGGAACTCAACCAAAGGCAGTGAAAAATAAGACCACACCTCAGCCGGGTAGTGGTGGCACACGCCTGTAATCCCAKCACTTGGGAGGCAGAGGCAGGCGAATTTCTGAGTTCAAGGCCAGCCTGGTCCACAGAGTGAGTTCCAGGACAGCCAGGRCTACACAGAGAAACCCTGTCTTGAAAAAAAAAAAAGACCACACCTCCATTTCTGGTTCCTTCAGGACCCCTTCCATTGCCACAAAGAGTTATCTAGTTTTTAGAAGTTGAATGAAAACATGTTCCTTACCCCTTCCCCCCTCCCCCCCCTAAAAAAATAAAATTACCTGAAGGCATCATTTGGGCTCCAAAATATAAAGCCAAATTTGAAAACCTCGTTAAAAGTGAATTCCACTGCCTTTTGCTTTGTGATATGTCATAGATATCTTCTTCATAACATTTGTCACACCATGTTGGTCTTAGCTACTTGCTTAAATTTTTGCTTTGCTTTGTTATTTTTGGAATTTTTATGCCAATGGCATGTAAATGTCTGTTTCCAGTATGCTTTTAAAATGTCTTTGGGTAAAGCATCTCTGCATCCCCAGAACCATACTAATCCACCATGTTTTAAGAGATTGCTGAAATAAATTTGAAGATGCATGAGGAAGTAGTCAGGTGAAGCCTTGGTATACTTGTGCTGCTTGTCATGGCTCTCACAGTTGTTTTATCTTTATTTTTTATTTTTTTTTGTTTTATTTTATTTATTTCATTTTTGTGTGTATAGGTGATTTGTCCTGCATATATATGTTAGTCCTCATGTGAAATGTGTCCTTAATGGAGAGAAAGGGGCATAACCTGTCCTGATAGTAGAGTTACAAATGGTTGTGAGCTTCCATGTATGTACTGGGAATTGAACCTGGGTCCTTTGGAAGAGCATCCAGCCCTTTTACTGAGCCATTTTTAAAGTCCCAGAGATTTAGTGCTATATTTATGTGACCCACTCATATTTGAGTAATAATTAAATCTCTAAATTTTTCTACTTACTGAAGCTAGTCTACAGTAAAGTGTACAGATAGTCTACATGAAGGTATTTAATTTTTTTTTTTAATTTTAAAGGTTTGTTTAGTGTCCCAGAATGAGCTCTATTTTACAGAAGAAGTTTCTATGGTCTGCTGAGAAGAATGTATATTGTTTGATATTTGAGTAAAATGTTCTGTAGGTATTAAGTTCATTTATTGTAGTATGTCATTTAATTCTGAAGTAATTGCTTTACTTTTTGTCTAGGTTACCTGTGTATTGGAGAAAATAGGGTTTTTGAAATCACTTAACCATAATTGGTTTGGAATTAATCCATGGTTTGTTTCTTTTTTTTTTATTTTCCCGAGTCAGGGTTTCTCATTGTAGCCCTGGCTGCCCTGGAACTCACTCTGTACATCAGGCTGGCCTCGAACTCAGAAATCCACCTGCCTCTGCCTCCCAAGTGCTGGGATTACAGGCATGCGCCACCACTGCCCGGCTAATCCATGTTTTTACTTCCAGTATCTTTTTTTTAAATGGGTGAAAGATGCACGTATTGTTTTACAATCCTTTCAGCTAGCCTGATTAGCTATTATTATTTAAAGACCTTATTGAAACATGTATAATTTCCTGTACTTTATTTTCATATGCTGGTAGAGAGGACCAGAGCCACTGTGTACTAAGGTTATATGTTATAGTCTCAGGCCTTGGGGTTAGAGATGGCATAGATAAAGCTCCCTGGGCCTTGGACTCTGGATGTGTGAGACTAGGGATAGGATATAGACTTATACAGATTGGCCTGAGTCTAGGGTGTATAGCTAGGCTAGACCTAGAGATTAGATAGGTGCAGGGTGCAGAGGAAGCTAGATTCTTGATAATCACTCTTTAATTTTTTAAAATTCCCCTGTTATAGGTATTGTCTCCTCAAGATTCTAAAGCAGTGTCAAACTTTGAGAGAAGCTCTTGTTGCAGCAGGGAAAGAGGTTTTGTGGCATGGGAGGATAAATGATGAACCAGCTCCTTACTGTAGCATCTGTGAGGTAAGTACCCTTTCTTATTGGTAGTTGGCCTGGATTCTGTAGAGCTCTAAGTTCATTGATTTACCTGGGTTTTGAAATATGATATCATGTAGTCTACAGTGGTTTTGAATCCTAGAACGTTTTGTTTACACCTTATATCTAATGGGATACTGGATATATAATAGCATATCAGGGTAAGTTTCTCTTGTTTATAAATGCCCAGTCTTATTTATTTACCTATTTACTCACACGCAGGCTACTGCTTAAATTTATTAATATCTATATCACACTTTTTACAAAAGTCACATATTACAATTATTTTAAATTCTTATCTAAAAATGAAATATTACACTATATTCTCGCTTACAATTATCTACTAAATAGGAATACATGTAATAACTCCTTGGCAAACGACAGTTATCTCAAAGTTTCAAGATACTTAAGAATTTCAAGATACAATAAAAGCACAGATGGTAAGGCCAACATTTGTCTTAGGGTTTCACTGCTGTGAACAGACATGACCAATGCAAGTTTTATAAAAGACAACACTTAATTGAGGCTGGTTTACAGGCTCAGAGGGTCAGTCCATTGTCATCAAGGCAGAAACATGGCAGCATCCAGACAGGCATGGTGCAGGAGGAGCTGAGAGTTCTACATCTTCATCTGAAGGCTGCTAGGAGAATACTGGCTTCCAGGCAGCCAGGGTAAGGGTCTTAAGCCCACACTCACAGTGACACACCTACTCCAACAAGGCCTCACCTCCTAATACGGTCACTTCCTGGGCCAAGATATAGAAATCATCACAGCTTTTTACAGTATTTTTTATAGTAGATGAGCATTCCGGAATTTTTTAGTGCCAATAGGAAGAAAGATGAGTAATTGCACACGTGAACTCAAATGAAAGGTTTAGTCACAATGGCTAGAAATCGGCCTTCCAGTTTCCACCTCTGGATCAGGGACACCCTCAGCAACAGCAAGCTGTCTCCAAGCAGTGCAGGAAGCCAGCTATACACCCAGCAGCCAGCAAGGAGGAGGCAGCCTGCACAGGTGAGACTGGCCCTGCAGATCTGAGGATCAAGTCCAGAGGTCTCTGGCAAGAGCCTTCCGGTTTCCGCCTCCAGGTCAGGAACACCCTTGGCCACAGCACACCATCTCCAAGTGGCTCAGGAATTCAGCTATACACCCAGCAGCCAGTGAGGAGGAGGCAGCCAGCACAGCCTGTATCCAGAGCTGATCGGGGCCACAGAGCTACATACCCCAAATACATCTACAAGAGGGTGGGTCTCAGCTGCCATCTTTGCTTCTGTGACTGTGCAACAGAGTGGAAGGCAGGTTTCACCAGAGTAGAGGATGGCTTGGGACACACCGCACCAGGACTACATCTGCACCCAGGAACTCGGCAGCACCACAGCAATTTGTGCCAGGGGAAAGCAACTCACCCCCTGGGTGCTGAGATAGGCCTGCAGACACACAGGAGGGGCAAGGTCCAGCCAGTGACAACAGGCCCAACTAACACCAGAGATAACCAGATGGCAAAAGGCAAACATGGGAACATTGCTAACAGAAACCAAGACACTATGGCACCACCCGAACCCAATTCTCCCACAACAGCAAGTCCTGGATACCCCAACACATCGGAAAATCAAGATTTGGATTTAAAATCACAGCTCATGATGCTGATGGAGGGCTTCGAGAAGGACATAAATAACTCCCTTAAAGAAATACAGGAGAGCACAAGTAAAGAGGGAGAAGTCCTCGAAGAACTAAGGGAAAACAACCAAACAGATGAAGGAATTAAACAAAGCCATCCAGGATCTAAACAAGGAGGTAGAAACAATAACAAAATCACAAAGGGAGA
>BDUI01002086.1:72829-89281 GCA_002335545.1 Apodemus speciosus | reverse complement strand
GTCATAAAATAATTAAAACACCAAATGTACTAAACAAAGAAAGAATATTAAAAGCAGTAAGGGAAAAAGGCCAAGTAACATATAAAGGAAGACCTATCAGAATTACACCAGACTTCTCACCAGAGACCATGAAAGCCAGAAGAGCCTGGGCAGATCTCATACAGACCCTAAGGGAACACAAATGCCAACCCAGACTATTATATCCAGCAAATCTCTCAATTACCATAAATGGAGAAACCAAGGTTTTTCAAGACAAAAACAAATTTATATAGTATCTTTCCACAAATCCAGCCCTTCAAAGGATAATGAATTGAAAACATCAACAAAAGGAGGGAAACCACACACTAGAAAAAGCAAGAAATTAATCTTCTTTCAATAAACCCAAAAGAAGATACCCATACAGACATAAATATTACATCAGAAACATCAGGAAGCAACAATTACTATTCCTTAATATCTCTTAACACCAATGGACTCAATTCTCCAATAAAAAGACATAGACTAACAGACTGGATTTATAAACAAGACCCAACATTTTGTTGCATACAGGAAACACATCTCAGTGTCTAAGACAAAACACTAGCTAAGACTAAAAGGCTGGAAAACAGTTTTCTAAGCAAATGATCCCAGGAAACAAGCTGGAATAGCCATTCTAATATTTGATGAAAAAGACTTTCAACCAAAAGTCGTCAAAAAAGTTACAGAAGGACACTTTATACTCATCAAAGGAAAAATCTACCAGGAAGAACTCTCAATTTTGATCAGCTATGCCCCAAATACAAGGGCACTGACACTTGTAAAGGAAACCTTACTAAAGCTTAAAGCACACATCACACCTCACACAATAATTGTGGGGGACTTAAACACTCCACACTCCTCAATGGACAGATCAGGGAAACACAAACTAAACAGAGTCACAGTGAAACTAATAGAAAATTTGGACCAAAGAGATTTAATACATATCTATAGAATATTTCATCCTAAATCAAAAGAATATACACCTTCTTCTCAGCACCTCATGTCACCTTCTCCAAAATTGACCATATATGTGGTCATAAAACAGACCTCAATAGATATAAGAAGATTGAAGTAATTTGATGCCTCCTATCAGATCACTATGGAGTAAGAATAGTCTTCAGTAGCAACAAAAACAACAGAAAGTCCACATACACATGGAAGCTGAACAGTGCTCTACTCAATGATTCCTTGGTCAAGGAAGAAATAAGGAAAGAAATCACTTTTTAGAATTTAATGAAAATGAAGGCACAACATATCCAAATTTATGGGACACAATGAAAGCAGTGCTAAGAAGAAAACTCATAGCTCTGAGTACCTACAAAAAGAGGCTGGAGAGAGCATACACTAGCAGTTTAACAGAACACCTGAAAGCTTTAGAACAAAAAGAACAAGTAGAAGGCAGGAAATCACCAAACTCAGGGCTGAAATCAACCAAATTGAAACAAAAAGAACTATACAAAGAATCAACAAAAGCAGGAGCTGATTCTTTGGGAATATCAAAAAGATAGATAAACCTTTAGTCAGACTAACCAGAGGGCAGAGAGACAGTATCCAAATAAACAAAATAAGAAATGAAAAGGGTGAAAAATAACAACTGAAACTGAGGAAATCCAAAAAAATATCATATCCTACAAAAGCCTATACTCAACACAACTGGAAAATCTGGAGGAAATGGACAATTTCCTAGACAGATACCAACTACCAAACTTTAATCAGTATCAGATAAACCATCTAAATGGTCCCATAACCTCTAGAGAAATAGAAGTGGTCATTGACAGTCTCCCAACCAAAGAAAGTGCAGGACCAGATGACTTTAATGCAGAATTCTATCAGATATTCAAAGGAGACCTGATGCCAATACTCTTCAAACTTTCCACAAAATAGAAACAGAAGGAACATTACCCAACTCGTTCTATGAAGCCACAATTTTGCTGATACCAAAACCACACAAATATCCAACAAAAAAGAGAACCTTATATCAATTTCCCTTATGAATATCGATGCAAAAATACTCAATACAATTCTTGCCATCTGAATCCAAGGACACATCAAAACCATCATTCACCATGATCAAGTAGGCTTCATCCTAGGGATTCAGGGATGGTTCCATATATGGAAATCCATCAATGTAATCCACTGCATAAACAAACTCAAAGAAAAAAAAAACACATGGTCATTTCATTAGATGCTGAAAAAGCATTTGATAAAATTCAGCATCAAAATAACTCAAGAAGGTATACTCCAGAGAGCCAAATAACCCTATTGAAAAATGGGGTACAGACCTAAACAAAGAATTTTCACCTGAAGAATTTTGTATGGCTGAGAAGCACCTTAAGAAATGTCCAACATCATTAATCATTAGGGAAATGCAAATCAAAACTTACTGCTTTTAATATTCTTTCTTTGTTTAGTGAATTTGGTGTATTGCTTATTTTGAGACAGGAGGAATTCCTGTTCTGTTCCAGTCTATTTGGAGTTCTGTAGGCTTCCTGTATGTTCATAGGGGTAGAGAACCTCATTAGGGTGCCTATGCCACCTGGCAGGATCTTTACATTGACCAAGGTGAAGTTCCACTCCCAGTCTGTGAGCTGGAATTCCTGTGTTAGCCATAATCCCCTCCACCTATGGTGGAGTGCTGTGACCAAGGTGAAGTTCCTCTTTTTTTACAGAGCTACAAATTCCTGAATTAAGCAAGTAACCCACCCAGCCACCTGAGCATTGGAGCCAATGCCCAGTGAACAGTCAGGCCAGTTCCCTGGAACACACCCTGGAATTTGGGGGAAGGGTTTTCTGTCTTTGTATTTGGAGCCTCTCCATTAAACTTTGAGCTTTGATCAGAAAACTTGTCTTTGCTCCTCATTTCTCTTGCAGGTCCATTCTATTTCATCTTATAAATATGTTTTGCATGTCTTGACTATAGAGTATTGGTTTAGAAATTATTGCACATGATTAACAATTGTTACATTGGTAACAACAAGTAAGTTTAAAACTGGTAACTCAGAGTTGGAGTTATCTTAAACAACACTTGGCATGACCCAACTCAGAAAAAACAGGACTCTAAAGATACTTTTAAATTGGCATACTATTTTATGTAATTCTTATCCTAAAAATTAGACTTATAAGGGATAAGATTTAAAACAATGACTCTTTAATGAGGTTTTATAAGTTATACTGTCATGCATTCAAATATAAGAACTGTCAGAAAAACTTTGTAACATGAAAGTAATGCATTTGCCATTGATTTTTAAAGAGAATAGATTGTTTAAAATTGGCTTTTGCTTTCCAAAGTTGTAGCTATGCTCTAATATGGCAAGAGAAAAGATTGAAAAGGAGATCTCAGTGGGAATTTATTTGGTATCAAACAGGTTCCTTTTGAACTGTTTCAAAAATTTGTAGATAAGACTACTAAAAATAGCTAATAAAATTTTTTAGAAATGTTCTTTTTGTTATTGCACCCTCATACTGAAGGACAGCTGGGCTTTGGGCCTGGTCTTGGGCGATAGACTCAGAATAGAAATTATTTACATTTGAGTTAATGCCAAGTCCAGAGCTGCCTCAGAGGCTTGTGTGACCCTCCTTGCCTTGGCAAGTTTTTTTGGGTCCTAGCTTCACCTTCAGGGAATTACTCTTAGGCCTAAACAACATTCTTGACAGATTCATCCAGGAGTGGTTCAAAACACAGTTCAAACTTAAGATCTGTGAAAGGTTAATAAGGCTATGTAGAACTTATGAAGGCATTAAAATCTGGCCTCCCTACTCCATATAAAATTATTATGGATTCAGAAGGTTGTTTTTTGCTTTGCATCATATTTGTAAAGGCATTTGCTTCTAATGAGCTAATTCTAAAGAACCAATAAAGCAATCTCGTTAGAAGGTTATTCTCAAGGAATGGCTGATAGCCTTACCTTATATGAGAAAAAAATATTTTGCCTCTGCTTCAATGCAAGAAGACAGGATTTTAAATCTTTCAGTGTATATTATTCATAGAATTTTATTATAGACTTTTACTCTTAATAATGGGCTTCAAAAATTTTGGGGTAGTTGTTGCTCCAGAAAAGATTCAAAGGTAATATATCAATTTTATCCTAAATTAATTGACACAGAGAATTAAAAAAAAAGACAATGTACGTACTCTAAATGACTTTCAAAGTTGTTAGGATATATTAATTGGCTAAGACATTGCTTTAAGCATACCACAGAAGGTCTTAAACCTCTGTTCCCAAGGTGGATGCAAATTAACTAGTAAGTGACAAATAGCTTTACAGATAGTGGAAAAGGCTACTGTAATAAGTTGTTTAACCAGATGAAACATTTGTTCCTTGTTTCAAAAGGCAATTCAATTGGTCACTGCAGTGTACTGGTACTTGGTTTATTGCATGGCAACCCTTTTAAGCAAAATTGATAATTGTTATCCAAAAGATAAATTGTTAAAATTTGCTTTTATGGATGCCTTTGTATTTCCTATAGATTTATACATGCCTCCCGTAAAGAATACATCTACTGTATTAATAAACATCTCTTCTATGGGAGAGAAGATCATGTAAATGGATTACATCTTTATTCTTTTTAGTTTCCCCCTGCTTCAGCACAGATGATTGAATTGGGTGCTGTAGCCACTATCTTTAAAATGTTAAAAATTAAGCTTTCACTTCGTATACTGCTAGGCAATATATATAGCTCATGGCTTACAATTGCTTGAAATTGCTCCTTTTTTAGATACTGCTCATTCTTAAATTTTGCAATTATTTATGCAAATACTACTCAAGTTAAGAAAAGGTACTGCTCCTTCAAATGACTGTCCTTGGATATTTAAGAGCTCATCCCAGCGCTGGAGAGATGGCTCAGCAGTTAAGAACACTGACTGCAGCCAGGCGGTGGTACACTCCTTTAATCCCAGCACTTGGGAGGCAGAGGCAGGTGGATTTCTGAGTTCGAGGCCAGCCTGATATACAGAGTGAGTTCCAGGACAGCCAGGGCTACACAGAGAAACCCTGTCTCAAAAAACCAACCCCCCCAAACCAAACAAAGAACACTGACTGCTCTTCCAAAGGTCCTGAGTTCAAATCACAGCAACCACATGGTGGCTCATAACAAATACAATGAGATCTGACACCCTTTTCTGGTGTATCTGAAGACAGCTACAGTGAACTTACATATAATAAATTAACAAATCTTTAAGAAAGAACTCATTCTAGATTGCCTGGACAAGGCCTCTTAAAGCAAGGCCACAAGAGATTTGTATCCCAGGCAGACTATAGACCTTACATAGGAACAATTGGCCATACAATCATATTCTTTACATCATCAAAATAGTAATGGCTTGAGAATAATTTTATATATTTAGAAAATGTGCACTTCAAAAATTGTAAAGCTTGTTCTTGGTGTCCTCAATTTCTACCTGTACCATATAATTGTGTTAATTCTAGAGGAATTAATCAATTATTACTAATGAATGGTACTCATATTTCTGATTTTAGAAAATTAAAATATGTGCATGTGACTATTGATATATGTTCAGGCTTTCTAGTTACAAATGCTCTAACAGGAAAAACAACTAAAAATGCTACATTCATTTTCATTGCTTGCATAGTCATTGCCTACATTATTGTCTATGCTTGGTGTTCCAACTTAGATTAAAACAGATAATGGAACTGGCTATTTATTACAGTCATCAAACATTTGAGATGTCCTTGACAACAATTTTACAACAATTTAATTCTTTATACTTCTCAAGGATGAGGTATTGTGGAACTTTAATACAATATCTTTTAAAAAAGAAAAAACAAAAAAGGGGACATTACATCCCTGTGCATATTATTTAAATCATGCTTTTATATTTTTAAGAAAAATTTAAACTTTGGAAGCCAAGGAACTTCTTGCTGAGTGTTTATAGCATCCTACAACTAGGCACACTCATGCCTGGTTGAGATGGAAGGATCCACTTATTGACATATGGCATGATCCTGATCAGGTATTTAATACAGGGAAGAAGGAGTGTTTGTGTTTTTCCTACAGAATGCTGCAGAAGCATGCTAGCTGCTAGAGTGTTTGGTGTGGCATGCTGAAGATAATGCCAACCTATAGGCTTGCTGAGTGCCCTGACAATGGTGACAGGAAAGTTGTATTTGGTATATGTTCTTGACCCACCTTTACTTGCCCATGTCCCAGATTAGATAAACTCCCTTGCTTCAAGCTTTTAGACCTAGTGGGACAGAGAACATGGAGACTGTTAAACTAACTTAGAAAAATTAATTAATCTAAAGGAGGAATTATAATGACTCTTTTCTTTCCTTTAACATGATCAGTTATTCTGACTCAATCACGGACGACTGGTCATCTGAGTGTTGTGGGACTAGCTAGAAGGTTCATTCCCAAGGTAAACTAGCCCAGACCAAAATACATTATTTAATCTTTTTAATTTCTGCATAAAAAATCAAGTCTACTTGATTTCCTGCTGTCAAAAATATGTGTAAATTAGAATACTGCTCCATAGCTGCTGGGAATGCAAAATGCTACAGATTCTATCAAACTCATGGTGAGGGTTCTACTAAAAAGCACTGTGTATATTAATCTGAACATCTAGCTACATCACATTTAGGTATATATAGAAAAGTCAATACATGTTACCACAAAAACAATTGCTAAACCTATTCACTTTCATTCTTGACATCAAAGCCAGAAATGAGATAATATATTTATACAATGGACTATCACTTATATATTAAGAATGATTCTTGTTTGTGCATTTATTAAACTAAAAATATCATACATAGTAGGATAACCCAGAGTTTTCAACACAAATGTTAAATATTTTTTCTTACATGTCGCTGTGTGTTATAAGGTTTGAGTAGGCATGCTTCACTTGACATATTCACAGATTTTATATTTAGGATAAAGAGGTAGATTCGAAAGTGTTGAAGGTTTGTTCATTTTTGCCTTCAATTGACATGCTTCCAGCACTGACACTCAGATTTAAGATATATGTAACTTGTCACTCTATATAACTTGTTTTTTTTCTGATTAATTGCTTAGCTAAAAGTTACCCCTTTCCTTCTGTTCCTTCTGCCCCTTCTGCCACCGTCTGCACTTTCTGCTGGGGCAAACTCTTGCCAAGTCTGCCACAGCGAAGACACCAGCTGCTGGTACTTCCTAGAGAACTGACCGCATTCAGGGCATTTGTAGTGTGGGGAGGCCTGGGAGCACAGGAGAACTGGTCTCCCAGGAGTGCCTACATACCTGTGTGCACAGAGAGAATGGCGCAAAAAGCTTGTAACCCAAAACATCCAGGAAATCCAGGACACAATGAGAAGACCAAACCTAAGGATTATAGGTATAGAGGAGAGGAAAGTTTTACAACTTAAAGAGTCAGTTGCCAGGAGCTAGTGGGTATATCTTAGCTTATTTGACTCCATGTTTGATTCACTCCCAGGGCCAAGCTTCTATTTCTCACAGATTGGATTGTTTTTAGTAATCAGCTGGCCCTTTTGTAGTTAGGCAGTTAGTTTGAAAAATAGATGGCTGCCCTAATTATACATCCTGCTTGGTGGAACACTGTTTCACCATGGGAACTTCCTACCCTTGAACAGTTATGACTTTCCTCCTCATTTACTGCTTATAAGCCAGTAGTTCTCCATTGTGTAAATGTACCACATTTTTTGTATCCATTCCTCCATTGAGGGACATCTAGGTTCTTTCTGTCTTCTGGCTATTATAAATAAGGCTGCTATGAATATAGTGGAGATTATGTCCTTATTACATGTGGGAGAATCTTCTAGATATATGCCCAGGAGTGGTACAGCAGGGTCCTCTGGTAGTATTATGTCCAGTTTTCTGAGGAAACTCCAGACTGATTTCCAGAGTGGCTGTACCAGCTTGCAGTCCCACCAGCAGTGTAGGAGTGTTCCTCTTTCTCCACATCCTCTCCAGCACCTGCTGTCTCCTGAGATTTTGATCTTAGCCATTCTGATTGGTGTGAGGTGGAATCTCAGGGTTGTTTTGATTTGCATTTCCCTGATGACTAAGGATGTTGAACATTTCTTTCTGTGCTTCTCAGCCATTCTCCATTGAGCATTCTGTTTAGCTCTGTACCCCATTTTTAAATAGGGTTATTTGTTTCTCTGGAGTCTCATTTCTTTAGTTCTTTGTATATATTGGATATTACCCTTTTATTTCATGTAGGACTGGTAAAGATCTTTTCCAAGTCTTTTGGTTGCTGTTTTGTCCTATGGACAGTGTCCTTTGCGTTACAGAAGTTTTGTAGTTTTATGAGGTCCAATTTGTTTTTTTGCTGCATTGGGATAACCAGGGCTCATTGTGATGGGAGAACTGTGTTCTGATGATGCCAAGTAGTTTTGGTTTCTATTGCTTGTGTTCTTGCACTTGCCTTTTAACATCTAGTTATCGCTGGTGTTAGCTGATCTTGCTCTCTTTGACTTTGGCTTTTTTGTTCTCCAAGCCTGTGTGTCAGTGGGAAACTAGTTCTCCCCTTGAGAAATTAATGTATGGAGTGCTGTGGTACAGGGTTAGCTGTGATCTCAAGTGTTTAGGCATTCTAGGGAGATGAGCTTTCTCAAGTTGGTTTTTGTGTTTGTAGCTCTGTGGCCCAGGATCAGGTCTGTGTTCAGACCTAGATTGGAAGTCTTCTGTCCCAGGAAACATCTCCATTCCTTTTTCCTGAAGACTCTGGGCTGGCTCCTCTGAACTAGCAGTGGTATGGAGCACTGTGGCAGAGGATGGTCTTCAGCCACCTCTGGTCAGAATCCAGACAGTTCCTGTTGTATGTCACCTTTGGGTTCCTGTGTCTTGAGCATTCCTCACAGATTCCTCTGAGTAGCAGGGGTGTTCCTGCTTTCAATCACAGGCCTGTCTGTACTTCTGGGAAGCTAGCTATCTCCCTGGGCCATGTGGATATGGAGCCCTGTGGCAGAGGATGAAATCTTTGTAGTTTTAATATTTTGACTGTCATTTGTTGCAGATGGTAAAAGTATATATATATATTTTTCTCTCATCTATGGAAGAATGTGTAGGTTCATTTCCTAGGTTGATGAATATATTCGTTGTAGGGATGTGTAATTAGTGTGAGAAGTGTCAAAAAATGAGGCTTCCAAATAGAATTTTTAAAAATTATTCCTTCATTCTTTTCTGTCTTTCTGTTTGTTCCCCTCATCCTTCCTTTCTTCCTTTCTTGCTTCTTTCTTTACATACTTCCTTCCTTGCTTGCCTCTTTCTTTTCATCCTTCATTCCTTGCTTGCTTCTTTCTTTTCTCCTTCCTTTCTTTCCTCCTTCCTTCCTTCCTTTCTTCTTGCTTTCTTTTTTCTTTCTCTTTCTCTTTCTTTCTTCCCTCCTTCCTTCCTCCCTTCCTTTCTTCCTTTCTTCTTTCCCTTTATTTTCTAGTAACACACCCCCTCCTCCCTCACATGGCAACTTTCTCCATCACAAATTATTATATTTGAGATCAGGGAACATACCTATATAATGCCTTCCATCTCACTTGATATCACTGAATTCCTTGACATATCATCACCCACTAAATCCACATAATATTGTAGAGTAAGGGGAGGATGATGTACAGCCATACACAGGAGACATATTAAGGCCAACCCAGTTAATTGAGGGATTCACATAAAAAGCAAGCTTCATCTTTCCCACATATAATAGGTGCTTTGGTCTATCCTTTCATCCTTTCTTGTTTTCATTCAGTCTTGGGCTCAAGAGCCAGATTATTTTACTCTATTGGTCTTCATGTCATGTCAGGGTTCCATAATACGTTCCATAAGAATTCATAAGATATTCTGAACTTGAGAATTTGCCAATGTGTCTGCATATATTTTGTACAGGAACTAGTTGGAAAATCTCAGAGAAAATGTGCTTTATGCTCTTCACTAGAAATCCATTCAGACAGATAAAAGGATAGTCTGAGGCTCCAATGTAGTTGAAGGAAGTATATAAGCCTGAAAATTGTGTTTATTGATGTGCAAATTGTGTCTATTGATTTTTCAGAGACAAATCTATAAATATCCCAGAAATTCTGTTTTTATAGTTTAGTTTTCTTAAATAGGTATAGCCCTGACATATGATAAATGATTAAAAAAATATAATTAATCTCTCTGAGGATAGATATGAAACAGAGATATTTTTCCTTTATTTTACAACCTGACCACCAGTGTAGTTGCTGACTTGTCAATATCCTTCAAATGAAAAAGAAATCCATAATTTATAAAATTCAACATATATAGTTCTTACTAAACACATTCAGTGACTGAAAACAGATGCTCTTGATCCAAAAATTTGGCCCATATAATTCTGATCTCATTAATCAAACTAATAGAAATTTACAGTTTATACTTAAATCACTAAGATAAAATTTTAAACTTTAATTTTCATCTGATTGTGACATTTCAGCTGTAGAATTTTAATGGCATCTAAATGGCAGTACCCAATGTTCTGAACTGACTTTTCTGCATTGTGATTATGAATCATTACATAACAAAATATGAGTTTGCAAGTACATATAATTAATTCTTTAAAGAGAAACATCAATTGTGTTTTTGGAGTGTTAGAATGTTCCCACTCTTCTAATAATACTTATTTGTACTCGGAAATGAGTAGATTTAATTCAAGGTTTTATTGGCTTGTTCCCCTGTCAGTTTTGATTTTTACATTCACAATGCATCACTTCCTAGTGTTTTTGTGGCCTCATGGGTTTCTTATAGATAGTGTTTTTTTTAGTTTAGCTAGCTGCCATTCTCTTCTGTCCAGATTATCTAGGATTCTTTTGTATACAGATATTGACTCTACGGATGTAATCACTATAGCCTGGTTGAAATTTTTGATTCGAAGTCTCACATCATTGTTTCTGTTTGATAGAGGAGATGTTTGAGGTTCTATGGGAGACGATGATAACATGGATTTCCTTTTATACCACGTTTTCTGTAAAAGAAATAACTGTGTTAAATTTTGTATCCTAGAAAATTTCATATCTTCCTCATGATAACTTCCTTCTGATAAGGAACAGAACAACTCCCAAGGACTATAAATGGAATTGTTAGTAGGGGGAACATTGACATCTGTTATTTGTATCAACACATATTAAGAGAAAAAACAGAAGCAATTTTATAATTCTTTGCCTTGAGAACTTCATTGGTATCCTCCAGTTATGTATTTTATCCTTAAGGAAAAGTTTTTTTTCTTTTTTTTACTTTACAGGGAAACACACACACACACACACACACACACACTAATGATAAGAGAAAATTTGTAAATAACTTAATGTTTCTAAATCTTGTGAGAGAAAAGAGAGGTATGGATCCACTTGCTGTTTGATTAGGTTGCATTAGGATAAATAAAGGAGGAAAAGAGTGATTATTAAAATACATATGAAATATAATATTTCTAATCTGGGTATTTTATATAAATTGAATTTATCTTTTGATTATATTCAATGATAAGGGAAAATACATGATTAAAAAAATCCAGATTAGGGTTTTAAAATAGGACCCCAATATCACAAATTGGAAATACCACAAAAAATAAGTAATGTTACATAAGATTAACTGTTATTATACAGCAAAGAAAACTGTCATTAAACAGTCAATCTACATAACAGGATGTATCATAAGTACATTTTGGGGAGGCAAATATACAGAATAAAATCTGGTAGGTTTTTCTCCTAAATGCACATTCTGTCCTTTGCAAGTCCAATCTTACTTTTAACCTATCGCAGATCATGTTGTAAATTAATTTCTTTTATAACCTTAAGCCAAGGATAGGAAACTCAGGTTTATATACTAAGCTGTTATAGACAGGAAGACAGAGAAGTGACCCATTTTAAAGATGATATACTATGGGAGAACAGAAACTTTAAGCATACCTGTTAGATCATTCTGAATAAGAAGTTCTCTATAGAGTTCACCATATCCTTAGTGACCTATGCCTGTTTTCTAACTGACCACAACTATTGAAGAGATTGATGAAAACATGGGAACCACAACTAAGGAAGGCATCAAATGTCAAAGATCTTTGGAGCAGGAATACAGCACATTACATTTTTCCACTAGTTGTTTCCATATTTCCCAGGATGTAGAAACATACCCACCCACATATTTTTTGTTAACATAATTGGAGTCACATAACATACTGCTTACCTGTATTAAAACTTTTAAGATGAAGAAAATAAATGCCAATGCAGAGCTCCCAAAAAGGATAAATACAAGGTTCATGGCAAGGTTCATGGCAGCTTACTATTACCTAGTATATTTTGAAACCAAGCTAAAGCAGGTCAATCAAGCAAGCTGGAACAGAACTTTGACAGGAAGCTATTTGTTCTACACTGCCTGATGTTAACTGACATGAACTACTTGCTGCCTGGCCTTATACATTGCTGATGATGTCATAACAACTCATTGTCTACGTCACAGTGACCTCATCATCACCCTAGGACTAACTGCCAGTATAAGTCAGGTACAAAGAAACACAGATGAGTCCTGTTTGCATCCTCACTCAATGTTACACAGGTTCCATATAATGGAGAGAGATAATTCAGGGCTATGGTATAGTATCAGAATGATGCTGGAAAGTACACATTACCAGAATGATGCTGGAAAGTACACATATCTTAAATACATCCATAAAGGTGCAACATAAAAATTCTTAATCCACCTTTGGTTTCTAAAACTCTTGTCTTTCCTGGACTGCCCATCATTCACTTAAACACACACACACACACACACACACACACACACACACACACACTTTACATCATTTACTTGAAGACACACAAAACATGTGCATTGTGTGCTTGTGTGTATGTGTATGTGTGTGTGTGTGTGTGTGTGTGTGTGTGTGTGTGTGTGTAAAAACTCAAAAGCCAGATATTGAAAAACATTTAGCATCAGAATTGAAACTTTCTTCATTCCCAATGGGTATGTAAGGATATGCTTCAAATCTAGTCCTATGTGGTAGGTACATTTTTTCCCAAGGACCAGTGGCAGGTGTTTTTGACAATATGGAGAATGTGAAGTTTGGATTGACAATGAATTCAGATTGAGAGGGGAGAATGCAGGAACAAGCTGACTGTTAACTTTCTGTTTTTATGAAGCTGAAGTCAGATTTGGTTTAACAAGTTTCTGTTTCTCTCTTTGAGTTCACCTTGTTCTTTTATTAGTTACACCCTTCCTTGTTATATAGTAATACACAATCAAAATCCTTCATTGTTTTTTCAAATACATGAAACTATGTCACAAGGCAGCACAATGCACCACAGATTTAAAGCTATGTGCCTACAAATGGAAGTTATATTAAATTTAAATCTCAGAAACACCTCAAAATCACAAGTAATCTGGGCATAAACTTGTAGTTACAACAAATACATAAAAACAGAATGGTTCTAAACATTTTATGGATGTATCCTATAAGACACAAAATGGTAAGAGAACCAACACATTTGAAGGGTCTGTTGTTCCCCTTTTCCTTGTACCAGAACTTACAGTTGCAGATGTTGATGCATAAGTGAGTGAATTAAATGTAATATGTTAAACTGGGCCCTGAGGTAACAAGAGTCAGGAGGCAGCATTGAATCACTAGAATAAAAGCAATTGTAGTTATTATAATGGGCAACAGAGAAAAAAAAAACAATGTTTATAATGACCTATCCAGTAATGGCCTGCACAGTAGAGGTGAATTTTATAATTGCAAGACTCATGTAGATCTTGGAACTGGCTAACCAATCACGGAACTTCCACGTATGAAATAACTAAGAAGTCCATAGCATACCTGCTTGGTCAGTGTAAGCAGAAACATTCCGAAATAAGTATAAGAAAAGCTATATTTGATGGTGAAAAAGGCAATCATGGACAATGAATCAATATTCACACTTGATTTCTTTGCAGATCCAAAACTCCTTGAATGAAGGGTGGCCAATTCCTATGAGTAAGGATCTTGATAAGACACATAAAAGATTTGTTTTTAGCCTTTCTCCAGTTCTTCTCCACAGGAACCTACCAACTTTTACAAGGGTAGCTGTACATTGATGGAAAGAAAATAATCAGACTTTCCAGGGTCTACTGGATACTGGTATGAATTGATACTGATTCCAGGAGATCCCAAGAAACATTGTAGACCTCCAGTTAAAGTATTGGTTTATGGAGACCAGGTGAGTAATGACATTTTGGCTGATGTCCCCACTTGATCTTAGCCAAAAGGCCGAGAAGCAATTGGCTGATGTTCAATACTCTGTTCTTACAGTACTTCCCCAAATGCATCCTTTGGTCAATAATTCAGTTCTAAAATGTATAACTGGGATAGACATACTTAGAAATTGGCAGGATTCTAACATTGATTCCCTGACATGTGTCATGAGGACTATGATCGATGGAAAGGCTAAATGGAAACCTTTAAAGTTACCTCTGCCCAAGAAAATAATGAAGCAAAACCACAATCTTTTTCCAGGAGAAATTTCAGAAATTACTACCAACATTAAGGATTTGAAAGATGCAGGGGTGGTGGTTCCTATCACATCTCATATTAACATTCCTACCTGACCAATGAAGAGAACAGATGGACTATGGAGAAAGACAGTTGACTTGAAAACTAAATTATAGAGTAACTCAGGTCGCAGCTGCTCTACCACATGCAGTTTCATTACTTGGGCAAATTAATACATATTCTGGGCCCTACTATGCTTCTTTTGATCTAACAGTGTCTTCTTCTTAGTATCTGTTCATGAGGACCACAGAAGTAACTTGCTTTCAGTAGACTAGGCCAGGAATATAACTTTTTTTAAAAAAAAATTCTGCCTCAAGAATATATTAACTCTTCTAACCTGTGTCATATCTTAGTTAGAAGAGATTTTTATCATTTATCTTTTCCACAAAATATTACATTGGTACATTGTAATGTTAACATTATGCTGATTGGATCAAATTAGCAGGAAGTAGTAATCCCTTGGAATCACTGATAACACATATGCATATCAGAGGATAGGAAATAACTCCAACCCAAATTGAAGGTCTGTAAACCTCAGTGAAATTCATAGTGTGGCATTCAAAGTCATTCTTTTCCTTTCTTTTTTTTTTTTGTTGGATATTTTATTTATTTACATTTCAAATGTTATAGCCCTTTCCATTTTCCTCTCTGGAAACACTCTATCCCATGCTCTCTTCCCTGACTTCTATGAGGGTATTCCCCCACCCACCCAACTACCCACTCCCACCTCCCATACCCTGGCATTCTCCTACACTGGAGCATCAAGTCTTCACAAGACCAAGGGCCTCTTCTCCCATTGAGGTCTGCCAGGACCATCGTCTGCTACATGTTTGGTTGGAGCAATAGGTCCCTGCATGAGTACTCTTTAGTCCCTGGGAGATCTGGGGGATCTGGTTTGTTGATATTGTAAAAGTGAAAAAATCTTATTTCACCTGGCCCCTCCCACTACCAACAAAGAAGCCCAGTGTTTAGTGGGTCTCTTTGGAGTCTGGAGAGAGCATTTTCCTCACTTGGATGTGTTACTCAGGCTCATTTACCTGTTGACTCTGAAAGCTGCTTGCTTTGTGGAGTGCCTGGAATAGACCCAGGCTGCTGTAAAGACTGCTTTTCCTCTTGGACCATATATTTAGCAGACCTGGTGGTACTTGAGATGTTAGTGGCAGATAGAGATGCTATTTGGATCCTGTGGTAGGACACTAGAGGTGAATCACCAAAGAGATCTTTGGATTTGGGGGTCACAACTCTGCCATCATCTGCAGACAATTATTCTTCCTTGAAAATACAGCTTTTGTCCTGCTATTGGGCCTTAGTGGAAACTGAATGTTTGACAATAAGACACTAATTTTCCAATCGACTTGTTTTGCCCTTGTTTTATTAGATCCACCAGATAATAAAGTAGGACATGCACAGCAGCAGACTATTATCAAATGGAATTTGTATATTAGCAATCAGTCCCATGAAGTGCCTGAAGGCAAAATAAAGTTACATGAAGAATTTGTGTAAATGTTTCTGGTTTCTACTCCTCATAAAATGCTATCTACTGCCAAGCATGAACTTACAAATCTCATGGGGTGTTCCCCATGATCAGTTGATGGAATAAAAGGAGAGACTATGACCTGGTTTACTGATGGTTCTGCGTGTTGTTCAGGCACCTTCCTGAAGTAGACAACTGCAACATTACAACCCCTTTCTGGGTCAATCATGAAAAATATTGGTGAAGGAAAATCTTCACAGTGAACAGAACACTGGGCAGCACACATAGCACTACACTTTGTTTGGAAGGAAAATGGCCAGATATAGGAATCAACAAGACCAGGAGCTGGTTCTTTGAGAAAATTAACAAGATAGATAAACCCTTAGCCAGACTAACCAAAGGGCACAGAGACAGTACCCAAATTAACAAAATTAGAAATGAAAAGGGAGATATAACAACAGAAACTGAGGAAATTCTT
>BDUI01002086.1:18678-39078 GCA_002335545.1 Apodemus speciosus | reverse complement strand
GAATACCAGAACAGGGCAGTGAGTTGGGGTCAATAGGGGAAGGGGGGGAGGGAAAAAGACATATGGGACATTGGGGGGAGGGACAGGGAAACCAGGAAAAGGGAAATGAAATGTAAATAAAGAATATATGTAATTAAAAAAAGGATTTGGGACTGAATAAACACATGTGGAATTTATATGAATTTGTAATGAAGAAACAAGAAGCAAATCCATTGCAACAACCCCTGCAAAAAGCAAATAGAGATGGGAGGTCTGTGGGGAGATGAAAGAACAATGACTTTTTTCAGAGCTGCAGGAAATTGAATATCCAATTAACCAAGGAGAGAGTTCCATAGCACATTGGAAGGAAGAAACGGGTCATGGGAAAGTACGAATATCCTTTAAAAAATATGTGAAGCCACAATATTGATAAGGAATACATGAAATTAGGTGACATATAATGATAAAAGTCCTGAGTCCTATTTCTAAATGTGGGCAATTGGAAATCTAAGGTAAATGAGCAGTAATTTCAGTGACCTAGATAGTAAAAAGTGGAACCTACCTGGAATCCACAGAAATCTATGCTAGCTATTTCCTGGGCAGAAAGAAGTCCATGGTAGGGAAAGAAGGAAGATAATTCTGGTGTAGAACATAAGCCTATTGGAAAATAACTAGTAATGGCATCAAGGAGAAGCTAACAAAGTAGTAGATGATCTTCCTGATATGGTTTCACCATGGAGTGTAAAGTTATTGATGCATTCATTTCTTCCAGCAAGTCTGAGGTGATTACATCTGAAGAAAGATTCCTGATATTAATATGCTTTCCCTGTTATTATTAAACATACCTGACAATCAGTAGGTATTAGCCAACCCTTTTAAGCACATATCTGCAGATCTATGAAGATGCACTATCTTGTACTGATTCTAGGTATACAAATATATTACTTAGTTTTTAATGAGGATCGTATACTAAATCCTGAAATTATCAGTGTTTGTTAAGTTCTTTTATAGTGGGATTGCTATTGATTCTTTTCTTATATTTAAAACTGCAAGGAGACTTCTGTGTCATCATTTAATTGTTTCTCAATAGTAACCAGACTTTCTACCACTCACGGTACATTCCAAAGGATATAAAACAATTATCCAAAAGTACTAAATAGGGAACTAAGGACTTGCTATAGGTGCTAGGACAAAAGATATACTATTGGCTGGGTTTATCTACATGCAACTTCACTGATAACTTAGTTATGGTTTTTAATACTCAATGAACCCATGGAGCTGTGACAAGTGATGACTGTTTAACCAATGAATGTGTGTGTAAATGTGTAGTTGTGAGAATTCAGGTAAGCTGGGCCCAGAGGGTTTGGATAGAAATATATAAATGCACATACAGGACTCTGAGTATTAACTTATGTAAGTTTATGCATATGTAAATGTTTTTTCTTCTATGAGCTTTATTCTCTTTTCCTGGTTCCTAGCCTCTGCTGATACCCTTTACCCTTTGCTGCCTCAGTAAGAACCAAAAAGAAAGAACCAAAAAGAAAGATCTGACTGTGTCTTGCCACCAGCATTACTTATGGCACCTGAATAGGGACATTGAAGTAGGTAAGTCTTACACAGATATGAATCTCAACTGTGTCTTGAAAATCTCTTGGCCAGGGAGTGTGCAGTTATGGAGGTTAAAAAATAGGTGTTGATATTTCTTAGTAACAACAGGAGAGGCTGATATTATATCCAATCAGTGCCCGGACTATGCCAGGTGCTATAAGCTATGACTTTAATTGTTTACTGCCAACAGCAGTCTCTAATAGCAGATAGCATCAACAACTAGCTGCTTTGTTGTATACACCTAGTATCTGTGTTACACCAGGAACTATCAGTTCTGCTTTTAATTGACTACTGACATCATCTGACACAGATAGGAAGTACCATCACCACCTATTTGGGTACCACCAGTGCCAAGGTTAAGCAAGGAGCCATCAGTCCTGGTTTCAATACCCTCTTGCCATCTGCAGAGAATGATATTAGGTGACATCAGTGTCTAGCTGTTCTGTTGGGAGCAATCAGCGCGTAAGAAATCATCATTTTTGAGTTGTGTGCATTTCATGGGTTTTTCTCAGAATGGGACAAATTGAATCTACAGACAGAAAGTTCTTCACAGATGTTAGTAAGCATAGCTGTAAAGTAGACTGCCTTAAGTTAGCAGTGGTGAGCGACATTCTCTAGTTTGTATAAATGTTCATTAATTGGATTCCAGGAAAGAGAACTTTAGGTGTAGATACTTGGAAGAAAATGTTAGATATTAAAATCTGGCTTATAGAGAATAGAGTATCAGGCCTGTCACTGACAGAATTTTCTATTTGGGATGTGATTAGCAAGGCATTTGCAAATGACCAAAAAAAAGCTCTATGTTTTTAGATGTCTTTAGATTCACCTCCTTGTAAGTGGTACTCTGTTATTACAGCCTCATTTGTTATCTAACAATGTTTATTTAGAAAAGTCAGAGGAAAGTAGCTCATGAGAAGGTAGTAGTGAATCAGAAGAGCAAAACTCAACTCATAGTAGGAATTTGACTCAGAAAACAAATTAACAAAATATCATAAACATAAGTGGCCTACCCTGAAACATTTAAATACAAATCACTTCATACTACCTTCAGAAAAACATAAAAAGAAAGCAAAGATTATTATACCTACTGCTGTTACACTCCAAGATCAGCAACAGGGTAAATTGTTAAACTGGTTCCCAGTGAATAGAGAGATTAACAAAAAGGATAAGGATACTTTATAGGAAACTTTGTCATATAAATTGATTATGACTTCTCATGATTTGTTTAAAATAGCCACAGCCTGCCTAATTAAACAATTTTTTACTGTCTGACTATCTATCTATCTATCTATCTATCTATCTATCTATCTATCTATATCTATCTATCTACCTACCTACCTACCAATCTATTTATTATCCTTCTATACATAGTAATATCTAAACTTGACTCAAAATGCATTATCTAAGATGGTTGAAGGAAAAGATAAGAATGAAAGATGTAAAATTTAAATGTTTATGGATATCAGGGAATGATGTAAAGAAACAACTAAAAGTTTACAAAGATCTTCAACTTTTACATCAATTTAAAATTTGCCTTTTCTCTATTGGCAATGTTCAAGTTCATTTCATGCTTTCTGGTCATATGCATGAAGGTAAGGATAAATTAAATTCAATGACAAAAATTACTGCTTTTTCTGGTAGGGAATTTACTAAAATCTTATATCATTTTCAAATCACCTCTGAACTCCTGTATTCCTGGAAAACTGTCAGATCAGCATGGGAATTAACCACTGATAAGGCTGTGTCCTTGTGATTTAGAAAAGACAAACATTACATATGTCTTGTCTCATGAAAAGTTAGCATTTATTCCTATATGTATGGATTCTTAATTCTTATTGAGGTTATTTGCCTTTGTCTAACCTTGGAAAACTTTAAAAGATATGCTATACAGTGTTTGTTTCATTAGTTCAAAGTAGGAACCATCAGTGCTTGGTTGGATTGATTGGGTACCATCTGTATCCAGATTATATCAGGAGCCATCAGGCCTAGCATTAATTGTCTGCTGACATAAGTAGGGGCAGATCATTGATGTTGTTGTATTTGGTTTATCAGAATTTTATTGAGCATTTTCACATTGATATCCATTAGTGAAAATGTTCTGAAGTTCTCTTTCTTTCTTGGGTCTGTAGGGATTAAAGCTTTAGAGAATGAATTAGGTAGTGTTTGTACTGTTTCTATTATATGGAATAACTTGAAGTGTGTTGGTATTAGCACTTCTTTGAATGACATCCTAGAACTGTGCATAAAAACCACCTGGTAATTTTAGAATAAAATTGTTTTTAAAAATCCACATTATTGCCAGCTAGGCACTGGCCTGTGGTTTTAGTCTGTTCTAGCTTGGTACATAACCCAAGACTGAGACCAAAAATTATCTTTAGCTGATGCATATCCAACCAATGCTGTTTCTGTCTCTCCAGAACACTGAGTTCTCTCATTTTCCATGGCCATATGTTCCTAAACCACTCCACACTCCCAAGTTTCCATGGCTGTCTGGGGGCAAACTCTCACCAACCCATGTTCCTCTGGGTTACCATTCCCTAGAGCTCAGTCCTTGCTCAATCTTCTAGTCCCAACACTTGATTGAATTCAGCCCTGGCTATGTTTTTTCTCTTCAGTCCACTTGAGATGTCACAAAATGGAAAACATTAGACAATCTTAGTTTAGAATCAACAGATAACACAACCACTGGGGTGAAATCTATCTTAAACTCATCTATGCTAGAAATCTTCCATTGGCAGATTCTGGTGGATTGTGCCAGCAGATCTAACAGTTCCTGGTCTACATAGTGCATCCTGTTGCTCCCAACATTTTGAGCAAAAAAGGGGCAGTCCTTTCTCCTTTGATCCCTCTTCATCTCTCATCCAGAAATGCCTGCCTTCTCCTTGTAAGTGATGGATCTCTTGTCTTTGCTACCCAATCTATTAATGAGGGAGAAATTCCACTACAGGGCTTGAGCTTTTGATGGTGGGGAGTATTTAATGATTTCTATTTTCTTAGGGTAAATAAGAATGACTAGATAGTTTATCTGCTCCTTATTTGCTTTGGCACATGGTATCTCTATAGAAAACCACCCATTTTATCTAGTTTTTCCTGTTCAGTTGGGTATCATCTCTGGAGTTTGATATGATTATTTATTTGAATTTCCTCCATTTCTGTTGTTATGTCTCCCTTTTATTTCTGATTTTGCTAATTTTGTGATAATCTCTGTTCCCTTTCTTTAGGCTGACTAGAGGTTTATCTATCTTGCTGATTTTCTTAAAGAGCCAGCTTTTGATTTTATTGATTCTTTTATCTTTTTCTTCATCTCTATTGTCAACTCTGTTAAGTTGTTGGAATAGGTTCTCTCCAATTTATTTATGGGGGAAGTAAATACTATTAATTTTTCACTTAGCACCACTTTTATTGTGATCCATAAGGTTGTATGCTATGTCATCATTTTTAATTGAATCTTAGGAAGTCTTTACTTTCTTTCTTTCTTAACTACCTGACCAAGTTAGAGCAAAGAGTTGTTCAATTTCTATGGTTATGTGGGCTTTCTGGGTTTGTTGTTGAAGTCTGGCCTCAGTACATGGTGATTTGATAGTTGAGGTTTCTTTTGTGACTAATTTTATGGTCAGTTTTTGCAAAGGTAACATGAGGTGCTAAGAAAAAGTATAATCTTACTTTTAGGGAGTATGCAATGTTCTGAATATAACCAATTCATTTGTTGATAACCACTATTAGTTTCACTGTATCTGTTTAGTTTCTATTTCAATGATCTGTCCATTATTGAGAAAGACAAAAGATAAGAATGATAGGAGTAATTTAGGTATAAGCATAATTGTGAATTCATAGAACAGACTGGTAGTATTCCCTCTCTTTCAGCTTTCTGGAAGAGTTTGAAGAGTACTGGTATTAGGTGTTCTTTGAATGTCTGATAGAATTGGCACTAAACTCCTCTGGACCTGGGCTTTTTGTATTTTGATTGGGAGACTTTTAGTGACTGATTCTCTTTCTTAAGAATGATATTTTCTATTTCTGTCCAGTTGACTGCAAAATTCATGATGTCCTAAGTGAAGCACATTGTTGTCTTAATTCTTTTGGTGTGGAACTTTGTAGTTTTTTTTTACAACTTCTGGATATCACCAGTGAGGCCACTAGGAACATAGTGGAATATAAGCCCTTGCAGTATGGTGGGACATCATTTGAGTATATGCTCAAAAGTGCTATAAGTGGGTAATCAAGTAGATCTATTTCCAAATATATTAGCAAATTTGAGAGTGGTTGTACCAGTTTGAAATCCCATCAGCAATGGAGGAATGTTTCTCTCTTTCTACATGCTTGCTTACATGTGCTGTCATCTGAATTTTTGATCTTTGCCTTTCAGATTTGTCTAAATCAGACAAATCTGGAATCACCAGGTCATTTTGATTCACATTTCCCAGATAACTAATGACTTTAACATGTTTAATTGTTTCTCAACCATTGGAGAGTCCTTTTGAAATCTCATTTTAGTTATATGCCCAGATTATTGATTGGGTTGTTTGGATTCTTGGTTGTTAGCTTCTTTAGTTCCTTATATATTTTGGATATTATTCCTCTATTGCAAATGGAGTTACTAAAGATTTTCATCCCTTCAGAGGATTCTACAGGGAAAACTGCAAAATAAGAAAGGTACCTACACCAAAGGGTGGAAAAACAGATATTAATCATCTTACAACAAAGTCAAAAGGAGAGAATCACAAGTACATAATGTCACCTACAACAACAAACATAACAGGAACTAACAACCATCTGTACTTAATATTTCTCAGTATTAGTGGAATCAATTTACATATACAAAAACAAGCAGGGCCCAGCATTTGGGTGCATACAAGAAACACATTTCAATAACAAAGACAGGCACTACTTCAGAGTAAAAGGCTGGAAAAGTCTTCCAAGCAAATATTCTCAAAAAATAAGCTGATGAGCTGGGTGGTGGTGGTACATGCCTGTAATCCCAGCACTTGGGAGGCAGAGGCAGGTGAATTTCTGAGTTTGAGACCAGCCTGGTCTACAGAGTGAGTTCCAGGACAGTCAGGGCTACACACCCCATCTTGAAAATAACAAAAAACACAAAACAAAACAAAACAAAAAGCTGATGTAGTCATTCTAATATCCATAAAATAGACTCAATCAAAACTTATAAGTAAGATGAGTAAGGACACTTTATATTTATTAAAGGAAAAAGTCACCAAGAGACAGTCTCAATTCTGAACATCTATGCTCCAAATGCAAGAGAACCCACATTCATAAAAGAAGCTTTACTAAAAACATACATTGAAACATACACAATAAATGTGGGAGATTTCAACACCACAATCTCATTATTGTAGAGGCCATTGAAACAGATTAAACACTAACACAGTGAAACTAAAAGAGGTTATGAAGCAAATGGATTTAATAAATTTCTACAGAACATTTCACCCTAAAACAAAAGAATATGCTTTCTTCTGAGCACCAAATGACTTGTCTTAAATATGGTGCCATTTATCTGCCTACAATGTCACAATCCTCTAGGAAAATACAGTATCTCGGTTGAGAGAGCCATCCAGTCCTTCTAAATCGATGATGTATGCCTAAGCAAGAATTTTTTCTGTTTAAGTCTGAAAGAATACTTTGCATATAACTTGGTTATGTGATTTTTTTTCATTGTTTTTAAGAAACACCATTAGTGAGCATGTATAATGTCTGTGGTCTAAAGTTGAATACTGGATCAGAACATGTATAATTACTGGTCAAGTGTGTACTATATGTAGTTGATATAAGATAAAATATTTACTGCTAGCTCTCTTCATATTTAATCCAGGATAATAATTAGTGTATTTTGGAAGACTATTAAATGCACAGCCATTACTTAGACTATACATTTTTGATGACAAAGGTAATATTTGACTTCTTAATGTGACAGCTTGCATAATTTGTTTAACTTCTAATTAATCCAGCATCCAAAGCATAAGTACGGCCTGGGATGGCTGATTGACTGGACACTGATCATATAATCTGTAGCAAATCTGAGATGGCAACAGTTGAGGTACTGAGAGATCATGTACCCCCAAAGGAAATCGAGCCAACTCATATTTTTGAGACTTCTGTTCTCTCTCCCAGCATTTAATGTGTTTCTTTTCAGTTTCCTCTATTAAAGATCCTGAATGATGAGCTTGTGGGAACTACACAAGAGTTCATTAAAATAATTGGAAATTATTATTTTGTACAACATTAAAATAGAAGGCCACTCCATACTTATACATATACATACACATACTCCATACACATTCAAGTGTGTACCATGTCCTCTGGTAAAAATTGACAAAGATATTAAGTTGCCATCTGAGAGCCTTGTAGGAGTAAGAAAACTGTAGGCTATGTGTATAGTTTTATGAACAGATACTCTTTCAAGATGAATAATGACACAAACAAGAAATATTTTACTGATGTTCTGTACAGTTTTATTCTCAGGCCTTGAGTTAGTGTAGGGACTCGAATTTCATCAACACATGGTCAGTCTTTGACCATGACATGTCTTTTGTCAAAGACAGTCTTACTCTGTCTTTGAACTCAATACAGCTTTTAGGACTAGGGATAAAATTGTAGTTTCTTAAGGCTATGTGAAACCTATCATTTCTTGCCAAATAAAGCATATAAATATAGTCTTCTATTTTCACTTATGTTCATGCTTAACAGGAATGTAAAGAATAAAGAATCAGAATTATTAAAACAGTGTGACTCACTGTGCTCTTTTCCTTCTATTTCCAACAGAAAACTACAGATCTCAATTCTCAAAGATCCACTCATTGGTTCCCACTGATTCTTTTTGCTATTCAAATGCACTGTTATGTTTGAGATAGACATAAAAATATATTCAGGTCCTCTTTTTATCATTAAAAACCTCCATGACTCTTGTTGGTTCTCTCCACTCTGATATATATTTATCATTACAAGTGTCCAAACATGAGTTGAAAAAGGATATCTGTGAACATAATAAAATGATTAGGGGACAAACCAGATACCCCAGACATGCACACAGATTAAGGAGAATCACAATAGCTGAGAGTGGGAAAATATTGCCTTAAGAAAGAGGTCTGTTTAGTATCAAAAATTAAATCTTTTTTTCTATATTATATAAAATTATTGTAAACTCTTCTTTTCCATGAGTAGAAATTCTTTTTTTCACAATCGTGCTCTTCTTTATTTTTACTTGTTTTTACACATACTAATTTGTGTGAATAAATTTAAACACTTCTATCTAATAGAAATCCATCCTTGTGATAGCTATTATTCATTACTTTGGTACTTTCTCCCTTGGTTTTCTCTAATTACTGCCCATCTTTGTAGTTAATATTATTTACTTTACTCTTCACTCTATTTTCTAGTTTCTTTTTTGCTTGCTCTCCTTTTCTTTTATTTATTTTTTAATTCACTAACTTTTTAAATTTTCAAATCTTGTTTTGTCTCTTCTTTTATTGGCTATTTTATTTATTTACATTTCAAATACCCCCTTCCAGGTCTCTCCTTCACAACTCTCAATCCTATTCCCTTTTTCTTTGCCTCTCTTAGTCAGGGTTGCTATTCCTGCATAAACATTATGACCAAGATGCAAGCTGGGGAGGAAAGGGTTTATTAGCTTCCATATCCACATTGATGTTCATCATCAAAGCAAGTTTAGACTGAATCAAGCAGATCAGGAAGCAGATGCTGATGCAGAGGCCATAGAGGGATATTCCTCACTGGACTGCTTCCCCTGACTTACTCAGCTTCCTCTCTTACAGATCACAAGAAAATCTTGCCCAAAGATGGCACCACCCACAACGAGCTCTCACCCCCTTGATAATTACTTGAGAAAATGCTTTACAACTAAATCTCATAGAAGCATTTCCTCACCTGAAGCTCCTTTTTCTGTGATACCTTCAGCTTGTGTCAAGTTGACCCACAAAACCTAACAGTACATTGCCTCTATGAGGGTTCTTGACCCTCTACTAACACATTCTACCTTCACAACTCTATCATCCCGCTACTCTGGGGGTTGCAATCCCATTTAGCTCCTTCAGTTCGTCCCCTGCCTTTCTATTCAGGTTCCTTGGTTCAGTCCTATTATTGGCTGTGTATACCTGCATTTGATTTACTAAGGTGGCATCAGGGCCTCCTGCATTTGATTTACTAAGGTGGCATCAGGGCCTCTTAGAGGACACACATAAAAGGTTGTGTAGGAAAAACAAATCACCATTATCAGTACAAGGGATCATTATGCATCTTTGAGTTAACTTGTAGCTACTGGATGTATACTATCACTTTACTAAAGATTTGTCTTTTTTGATCATGAAAATGACCATGAACTCAGATCACCATGCAAATATTAATTGCTACTTAAAAGTAAAGAAATACAAAGAGTTTCAAGTCTTCTGGATTTACGGCCTTTCTGTGTCATTTTATATACTCAGACTTTAATGACAGCTGATTTATTTTTAATATTGTTGCATTTTACTCCACCTTGGGCATGATCCCTTGGGAATCTCTCAAGATCAAGGGTGAAAAATCACTTACACATCTTTTTCCATGTATAAGCCATTCTCCCTGATAATGTAATTACTGATTCTTCATTTATCCCAAAGGAGAGAGATCTAATTTTGTCTCAGTTGTTGATAACTACTTGAGTAAGATTCCAACCTGCTAGAATATGTAATCTGAATTATCCAYCTCCTATAAACACACTTAACCTCAAAGGGAGAGAAAGAGTTCTTAAACCACAAAATTTTCCTACCTAAAATATATGTAGGAATAACAATGATACAAAAGGAAGACAGAAAAACAGCTACTGGGCCAATGTGACATCCATTCTATAGAACAGTGCCAGACACTTAAAAGTATTGACATTGTGCTATGCTTGCACATTATTTTCTGAGAGGCTTCATCCAGCAGCAGATAAAAAATACCCTAAAACTCACATCAATCTTCAGGGGAAATCTTGTAAATGAATAGGGTACAGAACTAAATAAGGGACACCACAAGAAGACTTAGAAACAAATCTATCTTAAGCACACTGACCTACTAACCACAGAGCAATTTAATGCTGCACATATGACTCCATCTTATTCCTAGCAGATGACTACTTTGTCCTATATGTGGATCATCTAACTATTGGTGTAGAATATTTTATTGACCATGTAACTTGGAATCTGTAACTCTTTTCCTAACTGGAATGATTTGTTGGATCTACTGGTGATAAGATTCATTTAGTTATGATGGTAATGTGTATCCTATGGCAAGGTGATACTTAAGGCATCTAGGGGAGAGCTTTCAGTATCTGAGTTGAAGTGGAGTGAAAAGTACTGGGAAGGATTTGCAAGAGTGGGCCTAGATGTAGAAGAAGGGCCTTTGATAGAGATATAAAGTGAAAAATAATTAAATTAATAAAAATCAGAAACACATAATCTCATCATTCTTGCAAGAAACAAAATATGCTTAAAAATTAGTGGCACTATAAAATGATATTTTGTGATATCAACAAATATTGGTACAATGTTTCACATATTCATCTAAATCAAGGATGTGAATTTTAAATATTTTAAACAATTATCACATGTATAACTAGAATCATTAACTTGCTATGCCCCATTGAAACTGTTACTTCTCACTGGCTTGGAGGTAGGAACCTTATTATGACTCTCAGCGTATGTTTTAGTTTGGTATTTGACTTGTGTAAATAGCGAGTGAAAGTCTAGCCAGAAATTCCTACATCATGTATTGAAAATGGCTATCAGGAATACTTTAAGTAGAAGTAGTCCTATCTAATATTAAGACATTTAAGTAGAAGTAGTCCTATCTAATATTAAGACATTTGTCCTTAACACAAATAAAATAGCTGTTTCCTTTGTACAAGAAATTTCAAAGTAATCCTGCTATGGAAGAAGGAAGAAACATTTTATTATAAGAGAAACATTAGACATTGTTTTCCGAGTCAAGTCACAATTTTTATGCTTTCTGCTTATCTTTCAAAGTGAGAGTATAACACCAGATATTACTAACTTATTTCCACACCATTTTTCAGTATTTATGTATTAAATGTGTCATATTTAAAACCCATCAATTTCAAAACTAATATTTGATTAATATTTTATTTCTCCCTCTCTCCCTTTCTCCCTCTCTCCCTTTCTCCCTTTCTCCCTCTCTCCCTTTCTCCCTTTCTCCCTTTCTCTCTCTCTGTCTCTCTCTCTGTCTCTCTCTCTGTCCCTCTCTCTCGCAGACACACACACACACACAAACACAAACACAAACACACACACACACACACACACACACACACACACACCAGAAATACACAGTCAAACAAATTCACACAAGCAAATAACCCCAGTCACAAAAACAATTTATTGTTGCTGTCATGAAATTGTTTTAGAGAAAAAGAGGATTGTCATTTAAGATTAAATGTATGTCTTCACCTTATTTTAATATATTAGAGAAAATTTGCTTAATACAAACAGGATGATATAATGGAAATTTACAAACCTTTTAGTTATATATTTAAAATATTATTTTCTCTGTACTCCTGAAATATGTATATGTATGTGTATGTGTACATGTACTTGTACGTGTAAGTATAGGTGTAGGTGTAGATGTATACACATGCATCTGTGTGTGTTTGCCCTAAATCAAGAGGCAAGTTTATAAATTTATATATGATTGTAAACAATCTTTTGGATGCAGGAACACAACTTCTTTACATGCTTAGTAATAAGATCTCTTAACCATTCAGTGCCCATAAGCTGCATATTACTAATTTGAATACACAGTATGTAAAATATTTGATGCACATACTGAAATATCTGAATGACTTTGAGTACTCTAGTAATAAAGTTTAGTAGCAAATTAAAATTATGAAAAGCAAGCATATGTTATATCCCTCATAACCAAAGGGCTAAACTAAATAGGACAGTGCATAACCAGAATGTGCAGTAACATAGTCTTTTACTACTTCTTAGACCCAATTGCTCTTGTTGCATCAAAATCCTGTAAAAGGAATACTCTTGTCTTAGGGTTTTACTGCTATGAATATGCACCATGACCAAGTCAGAATTTATAAGGTCAACATTTAATTGGGGTAGATTTAGAGGGTCAAAGGTTCAGATTATCATCATCAAGGCAGGAACATAGCAGTGTCCAGGCAGGCATGGTGAAGGAAAAGCTGAGGATTCTACATCTTTATCTGAAGTATTAGAATACTTACTTCCAGGCAGCTAGGATGCATACAGAGACACCCATAGTCCAACAGGGTCACACATTTTAATAATACCACTCCCTAGGAGGAACATATACAAGCTATCACAACTCTTGAAGTTATTCTTTAGATATCTTATCCAATGATCAATAATCAGAAAAACTGTTCTGCTCAATGTTCCTTCTACAACTCATAACAGTATCCAAGGTCTAATTATAACATATATTCAGATAGTGAATTCATAATGTGAGCAGTATTCTTAAGCTGGCCAAAGAAAATGATCACATAATTGTTAATTTTGTCAGGACACCAAGATGAAAAGTACAACAAAGAAAGAAAACAGAGACATAACATATAGACACACAATTTGTGAACCCAGACCTGTGGATGTAAAAAATAAAATAAAATAAAAAAGCCATGGGTCTTAGTTACCTCACTCAGAGTGATATTTACTAGTTGCACCCACTGGCCTCCAAGTTTCATAATGTTTTTTTATTTTAATATCTGTATAGTATTCCATTCTTTATTTGAAGCACCTTTTCTGTATCATTTCAAAGATTGATACACATATGGGTTGCTTACAATTTCTACTTACTGAAACAACTGCTATGAACATAGTGCAATTTGTGTTGTTGTAGAATATTGGGCTTTCTTTTGGGTATAATCAAAAGATCACTATAGCTAAATATTCAAGTAGAAGTATTTAAAATGTCCTGAGAGATGACCAGATTGATTTCCACAGTGTTTCTGCAAGTTTGCACTCCCAAGATCAAAGGGTACATGTTCACTTTTCTCCATAATTTTTTTCATCTTGTATGGTAGCTCCACTTTTAAATCTGATGGGTTAGACAGGCATCTCATACACATTTTTATTTGCATTGTCCTGATGACTAGTTAAACTGAATATTTCCTTAAAAGTTTCTTGCATATGAAAGATTCTTAAGTTTAGTTTAGAATTTCCTTAGTAGCCATATGGTCTATATTTTAATCAGGTTATTTGATTTGTTCATGTCTAAGTTTTGAGTTCCTTATATATTTTGTATATTAGCCTTGTGTCAGATGATGGGTTAATGAAAATATTTTCCTAATCAGTAGGTCTCTTGACCTTTTATGTGCAGGGCAGCTTTTATGTTGAATTATTTTATTGCTAAGTTTGTGTTTAGGTTTTCTGATTGTAGTCTATAGAATTGAAATTAGAAAGTAGAAGCAAATGCTTAAAACTTAGTTTGAACAACACCCTTTACAATAGTCATAAATAATATAAAATACCTTGGAGTTGCTCTAACAAAACCAGTGAAAGATCCATATGACAAGAACTTCAGGTCTTTTAGGAAAGAAATAGAAGATTTCAGAAGATGGAAAGATCTCCCATGCTGATAGATTGGTAGGATTAATATATAGTAAAACCGGCCATCTTTCTGAAAGCAATCTTAAAAATCAATGCAATCCCCATCAAAATTCCAATTCACTTCTTCATAGAGTTAGAAAGAGCAATATCAAATTCATCTGGAATAACAACAACAACAAAAAAGAAACAGGATCACAAAAACTATTCTCAACAATAAAAGAACTTCTGGGGGGAATCAGTATCCCAGACCTCAAGTATCACTACAGAACAATAGTGATAAAAACTGCATGGTATGGATACAGTGCCAGATGGGTAGATCAATGGAATAGAAATGAAGCTACACAGCTATGGGCAGTCCATCATTGACAAAGGAGCTAAACCATCCAATGGAAAAAAATAGCATTTTCAACAAATGGTGCTGGCTTAACCAGAACTTTTGGGATAGAGAACATGGAGACTGTTAAACTAAATTAGAAAATTAATCTAAAGGAGGTGTTATAATGACTCTTCTCTTTTTTTTTAATATGATCAATCATATGACTCAATCATCGACAGGTCTAGAAATAAATCAATATTGGAGATTCCAGTTATGAAGTTGGCTAATAATCTTTATCACCCTGTTTATCTGGTGCCTTCCTGAAAAAAAGAACAGTCTCTGTTGATTCTCAAAGCTTCCTCCTCCCCTACAGAAGTTAGTTTTGTTTCTGAGAGCTACTAGTTTGAAACTGAATTGAATACATTGGGCCTTCCAGGGACAAATCAAAGTTGTTTCCATCTTAATCTCTTATTTTGTGTTTCAAACAGATTGAGTGCTTTTTTTTTCAGACATAGCTCAGTGATTCACCAGGACAATTTTCATCACTACGTAGAAGGGTGTGCTGTGAGGGCCAGTCAATCAAAGACACTTAAAGGGTGTTTGCTTATACAAATGGATCTCCTTCATGGAGCTACAAAGAACACAGAACTTGTGTGTCTGCTTGAGAGCAGACATAGGAACCAGTGAAAAGTTCAAGGCAATGCACTGCATGGGCAAGACCATGTTTTCTGTCTCTGAGTTCCCTGGAATCTCTAGTCCAAATCTAAATAAATAAATATGCACCTGATTGCATAGAGGTTGGTGTTGAGAGGCAGTCCTTAAAATAATAACAAGGAAGCCTAAATCTTCTCTTCTGAAAGAGACACCATAAAATATTTGAGAGGAATCAAGGTCCCTACTTCCCTTCTATGCTTAATGCCTACTGCCTTTTGATAGATGTTTATCCACTTGTTTGCTACCTCCCCATTTTCAAACTAATAAAAAGGGAAAAGATGTAGATAGCCATAATTGGGGTGTCATGCCACCTGTCAGGACTTTGAACAGGAATTTTGAACTTCAGGGTTAACTACTATTTCTCAGCCTTTGAAATTCTGGCCCATTGTTCTCCAAAGAACCTGCAACTTCCTTTGAATGCTTGAGAGGTCACTAGCTAACACCTGATGCTAGCCTGGGGCAGAGCACTGGGACCAAGGTGAAGTCCTTGGATCTGCCAGGCCTACAGTTTCCAGAATCAAGCAGGCTACCCAGTGAGCTGTGTCAAACAGTGGAGCCAGCCCCACAGAGCAGTCTTTTGACTTTGGGAGGAAGGGACTCAAATTGTCAGACCCCAAATACAGTTTGATCCTTGAGCAGGAATCTTGCCTTGGTTCCATGTTTCTTTTGTCACCCTGTTTCCTATCCCCAGCTTTCCTTCCAGGGAACCTGAACCATTTGTATGTAGCCTTGGGAGGCTACAATAACTCATGTAATGAAAAGAAGGATGATATTTCTGTTGAAGAAAAGGCTGCAAATTAATAACTACGATATCTGAATGTTTCTCCAATGGCGTGTTTGCTATTTGGATGCAAAAAAAAAAAAAAATCAACTTTAAAAGTAGATACTGAGCCGGGCGTTGGTAGCACACGCCTTTAATCCCAGCACTTGGGAGGCAGAGACAGGCAGATTTCTGAGTTGAGGCCAGCCTGGTCTACAGAGTGAGTTCCAGGACAGCCAGGACTACACAGAGAAACCCTGTCTCGAAAACAAAACAAAACAAAACAAAACAAAAAGTAGATGCTGATGGTGGTAAGATGGCAAAGTGTTTAAGAGCAAGTTTACCTCTATTCATATTTCCTGAGTTCAGTTCTCAGAAACATATGGTATCTGAAGTCCATCTATAAAAGTGTTGATTACCATTTCACTGTTATTTTTGTTTGTTATCTTTTTGCCTGTTGTATTATTATATCCTCAGTCTCTTTACTATCAAATCTCTAGTCCAAATCTAAATAAAGACAGTATCAATCTTGTTGCATGAGCTTCAAGAAATCATCCAGTTGTTTGGCACTCCAATAATATCTTCAGTGCTTTAGCTTAGCATATCTTAAAGGGAGGGGGAAATAATAGATAATGTTTGAAGGATTTGTTTCCTTTTTCCTTCACTGAATACTTTGCCTTTGTTACAGTAGATGGCTTGCTAAATTCTCACTGACAAGACCCTTAATTAGAGTAACCAAAAGAGATTTCTGAGAGAAATTGCACTAAATTTCTTAGCTACCAGTATTCCCATATGGACACAAATTTAAGGATGTTATTATCAAGTTTTCTCCCTAGCATATACCCAGAAGATTCTCCAATATGTAATAAAGACATATGCCCCACTCTGTTTATAGTAGCCTTATTTATAATAGCCAGAATGTGGAAAGAACACAGATGTCCTTCAACAGAGGAATGGATACAGAAAATGTGGAATAATTGCACAGTGGAATTCTACTCAGCTATTAAAAACAATGAATTCATCGAATTCTTAGGCAAATGGGTGAAACTAGAAAATATCTTAAGTGAGGTAATCCAATCACAAAAGAACACACATGGTATGTACTCACTGATAAGTAGCTATTAATCCAGAAGCTTGGAATACCCAAAGACACAATTCACAGACAAAACGAAGCTCAACCAGAGGATGGTCTTGCTGGTCCTGAGAAAGCTGGATGCCCCAGCGTCAAGGAACAGGACAGGGGAGGAGTGGGTGGGTTGGTGTGTAGGGGGAAGAGAGGAGGGATAGGGTGTTTTGGAGGAAAAACCAAGAAAGAGATAATATTTGAAATGTAATTTAATGAAATATCTAATAAGAAATAAAGTTTTCATGTTCTAATTTCTAAATATTGACAGAGACCAATTTGATATTAGGAAGGTTTAATGTTACAATTTGGCAAATATTCATCTATTCTAACTCTCTTAGGTATCTTTTTCGAATCCAAAGGCCCTGAGCCATTGGCCACCTCTTCCCATTATTTTCTATGAGCCACCCCACAGAGGAAACTAAAGTGAATCCTTTTATCTCTTCTGCCAGTCATTGCCTGAACCATCTCTTTACTGGGCATTATTGATAGTGAAAAAGTTAGGTTACATTGAGACCAAAGATTCATAACCATTTCATCCAATGAATTTAGATTGTTTTGGAAAGATGGCATCATGTGTTCCCTCCTATGACTGTTTCTTTCTTTTTACTGATGGTCTACACACATCTATCTCTTTAACTATCTCTCTATCTTTCTATATATCTCTGTCTATCTATCTATCTATCTATCTATCTATCTATCTATCTATCTATCTATCTATCTATCTATCTATCATCTATCTATCTATCATCTATCTGTCATCTATCTATCTATCTGTCTGTCTGTCTGTCTGTCTGTCTGTCTGTCTGTCTGTCTGTCTATCTATCTATCTATCAATCATCATCTATATGTAACTCTGCATGGGAAGATCCATTACTCCTCCATATTCCTTGACTGATGCATGTTACTTATCATGTCTGGATATGTGCATGGTAGAAAATTTTAATGTAATTTACTTCTAATAGATGCTTAGAAGTGTCTACATACTATGTTGATCTTTATGGGTCTAGGATATATCATTTAGGATTATTTTTTCAAGGTCCAATAATTTTGGTGCAAGATTTATAATGTCATTTTTGTTTAAGAGTTGTATATTTCTTCTTTATGTGAAAGTAACATTTTTTTCATTATTTGCTTGTAGGATATCTAGATTACTGTTATTATGGAAGTAAAAGTTGTTAACATAGTTGAACAATTCTATTTTGGTAGGATCTAAGATTCTTTGGGTGTAAGCCAAGATAGCTGGCCTGTCTATTTATATGAGAAATCATATATTAAAATCATAATATTGCTTTTTCAGATATCTGTAATATTTTGTGGTTCCTCCAAAAATGGAAGTGTATTCAAGGGATAAATCTGTGTTTCTCTTTTATGAATTAGATGTATGCATCACCTGTCAATCAAGTAGTTTAGGTAGGATATACTAGATAGAATGTGGTATACTTTGTAGACTGAAATAATTCTGCAATAAGAGCCAGGCAAATAAAAATATGCCTGGGATAATAGGATAATACAGAAATATGATGCCTCTACATTGGTTTTAATCTGCATGATAAAATGTAGACTAAAATCAGAAAAAAGACAAGCTATACACCCAATGTAATTATAAATATACTTTGAGCCTAAGTCTCCATACTGGAGAATGGGCATCACACAACTAATGTAGCCCTGTATCGATACCTAAAATCTGTGAATAAGTCAATTGTGGAATGTCTACTCAAATCTTAATAACACCCATCCATCTATATATCTATATATATTTTTCTCAAGTTGTTGGTTTCCATTTTGTGTTTTGGAAGTGTTCTTTGCCTTACATAACCTTTTCAATTTTATGAATTCCCATTTCTCAATTTTTAATCTCAAATCATGTGCCATTGGTGCTGTTTATGAAAATTTGTCCTGTTGCATTGAATTTGAGGTTCTTTCCCATTTTCTCTTATGTTAGCTTTAGATCCGGTTTTATGTAAAAGTACTTGATTCACTTGAATTTGACCTTTAAAGAAGGATATAAATGGTATCTACTTGCATTCTTCTATAGGCTAACCATTAGTTGAAGCAGCACCATATGTGAAAGTGCTGTCTTTTTTTTTTTTCCACTGGATGATATTAGGCACTTTGTCCAAGATCAAGTGACCATGGGAGTGAGAGTTCATTTCTGGTTCTTGAATTATATTCTCTTTATCTACCTGCCTGTTTCTGTACTAATACCTTGGGTTTTTTTTTTTTTTTTATCATAATTGCTCTATAATTTGTCCCAACCCACAGGGACTCAGTAATTCATGGGTCCAAGGAGGATCTGGCCTGAAAGAAGAATGGGCAGGATAAGAGAGCGAGACCAAGCAAAATCCTTGTCAAGGTCTGTTTATTGTAAAAAAACAAGGCAGGGGGTTTTAAGCAGTAGGGTGAGGGAACAGAGAAGGATGATAAATCTGAAACAATCAGGAAAAATATCCTTGGAATGCAAGGGTAAGAAAGGTTGGGCAAAGGTCAGTTTACTGACTAGCTAGTTTCTGTATGAGGTTCAGGTGAGTAAATATTTAGTTATTTTACTGTTTATCCAATTCCAGGAACAGCGGGTGGAGAAGAATGCTGAATCCATTGCATACATGACTTAAGAGCATGTGTAAGATGGTAGCACTCCAGCCCCTTAATTTTAGGCATTGTCTCCAACATCTCCCCCTATTTTGTATAACTGATGGAGAGCCTGATTTAGGCTACATGATGCGCATCCACAGCCAGCACCTTTGTACATATGTGTATGTGGGTAGAGCCTCTGTCTTAGGCTACATGAGGTGCATCCATGTCCAGCTCTCCCAGAGTGGGTCTCTGGGCTATGCCCAGCACTCCTGGGAGAGGACCCCTGGATCATGGCCTCATGCTACTTTCCATCATTGAGTCGCTCTACAGCCTTAAAGGTGTGCACCTGGCATATGACATCATGCTATTTTCTGTAATTGGCATCTCCATAGCTTGTTATACCAGGGAGTGTTAAGCTCTGTGGCCAGGAGCCAGCAGAGGGGGCACCTAGTGGCTCCTCATAGGCAAAAGGATCTTCTTGCATCTCCAAGCAATGATAATGGACTGATACTGGCTTGTTGGCAAAGGCTGAATCCACCTGTGACTTAATGAAATGAGTTAGTTTTTGAAAGGCCCTGGGGACAAAAGAAATGAGCAGGAGAAATCCTATCAAGGGGCCCAATAAACTGGGGGGTAAGGTGGAAAGCCATGGAGAAGTGGAAAAGCAATTTTGATACCAAGATTCTTTTTGTTCTCTTTCTTTCTCCTTTCTAAACTGTCTTTGATTTTTTGTAGACTATCTTCA
>BDUI01002086.1:7102-17736 GCA_002335545.1 Apodemus speciosus | reverse complement strand
ATGCAATAATCATGATTGGAGAGAAAGGTACTGGTGACTATAAAGGTAGTTAAGCCTGAGGAACAAGCAAGGTACAAAGTATTAGAGGCTGAAATATATTGAAAAGAAGCATTAACAAAAAGAGTCTGGTTGCAAACTGGGGCAGGGGCTTTAGGAGGTAACATATAGGGCCCAAGCAGGCACAAACCTAGACCAAGACTTTGCTAAGGGACAGGGCTTGCTTTTCAGGCTGGAGGTGTCATTAGTAAATAATAAACTTTCAAAATTAGCAACTCCCTCATAAAAGAGTGGGGTAGAGGAATATCAAACCCAACATTCTTTCAAAAGCATATGGTTGGCCTCATGAATGGCTTGTATTGAGGCATTAACTAAAGACAAAACTATATCAGCAGTAGAGCAGGGCCCTGCAGGGAGAGTAGGTTGAAAACTTGAGCTAGAAGAAGGGGGTAGGAGTGTGACAGAATTAGCAAATGTTTTCCTGGGACCATGGGCCTGGTTGTTCTGATGGAGGTCTCAGATATGACCCATAGCAACTTTGTTTTGTTGATTTGGGATAGAATTAAGTAGCCTTATTTTAAAGGTTAGTCCGATATCATAACCTTCTTTGTAGAGCCGAAGGCACCTTTCATACCACGGCCCTCCCAGTTTTGCCTTTTTCCTGGTTCTGTGAAGGAGATTGTCAAGGTATTATACCTCCATGTGAGGTTTCATTAGTACTGGCGTGTAAAACCTGAAGAAAACAGGGAGGTCCACACTGCACCCCATCCCTTGGAAGGTGACACCCCATATCACTCACGAGAAATGGTCTTGATGCAACCTGCATGAGGATTTTATTGGGGGGGGGAGCCAGTATACTGGGATCGAATCATAACCATGCAGGGTCAGAGGAATTCGACCATGAATGTCCAGTGGAAGGGGTTTTTATAGACAGAGACCACAAAAGGGGAAGAGCTTGGAGAATTCAGGTAGAGAAGTTAATGCAACCCACCCCTGTGGACCGGGTATAACTGCATTCCACAAGATGGGTTGGGCAAACATCCACTATCTGTAGAATACAGAATAACCTTCGAGTTTCTGGAATAGGTCAGGGAAGGAAGGGTGGGGTAGGGGCTACAGAGTACGCTCTTAAAATTTCAAGGCAGGATCTTTCAGGGGCAGTCAAGAACATTGGCTTCTCCTGGATAATAAGGTATATCAGGGTTGGGAGGAAATTTTCTTTTTAAGGTGATATAATCCCAGGAGGATGAGGGATTCCAATACGTGTCCCCTGAGGACTCACAGCCCCATTTTGCACAATAATATTCAGGAGCATACCCACAGTAACTGGCAACCGAATGGTTGCGATGGCCTCCAGGGCATATATATACCACCAGGATGGAGGGCCAAGGCCATTTGCCTGGCCTTATTATTGCAACCTGGTGTAGACGTGGGATTCTCGGAAAATTGGAGGGCAGTATATTGGGCTAAGAAATGGTCAGGTGTCCCCCAGTCAGCGCTAGCTCTTAGGACCAGCCTGCAAAGATCCACCTCTAAATTATACCAAGGTGTTGTAGCAGAGACTGTGGAGAAGGAGTTTGCAAGGTCTCCTGCTTTGTTAATAATAATCCAGATAAAATTAAAAATCTGATATGGAGAGGCAGCATTCGTGGCTGCGAGGCACAGGAACATCCATGGGGGGGCATCTTTCTTCTTTTCCAAAATTAAGCATAACTAGAAGTCTTCTTAGGGGAGTCCCTGGGTGGATTATATAATTTTATCAATCTATCTGGCCGCCATCTAGCATTGCCTGTTTGATTGTCATATATGCAGGCATATCCTTTTCCCCAAATGAGGACAGGGTCTGGGCCCTGCCATTTGTTAGTTAGGGGATCTTTCCACATGATGTGAGCATGATTTTGGGATGTAGAAGGATGCCACAACCTATCTGCAGCAGATCTTCCTTCATTGTCCAGTGTAAGAAAATTTAAAACAAGGAGTGCATGGTTAAGCAAATTTTTCTGATTACCAGTGGTGGGATAAAGGACTCCCCCACAATTTTGTAATACAGAGATCATATTCTTGAGAGTTTGAAGTGCTCTTTCAACAATACCTTGTCCCTGGGGGTTATATGGAATACCAGTGATATGCTTGATGTTCATCTGTGAACAAAAATGTTTGAAGGCTGTGCTGGAATACCCAGGACCATTATCTGTCTTTATTATCTTAGGATGAGGCAAGGCAATTAAAAGAGAGGACATGGCCAATAACGTGTTTAGTACCTTCTCCAGTTTGAAGAGTGGCATAAATAAAGCCACTAAATGTATCAATAGAAACATGAATATATTTTAATTTTCCAAATGAAGGCAAATGTGTAACATCCATCTGCCAGGTTTCTCCACGGATCAATCCCCATGGATTGACTCCCACATATGGTTCAGGCAGGTGGGTAAGACATCCCCTGCAATTGTGAACTATTTCTCTAGCTAGTTCTCTGGTTATGGCACATTTAAGGTGCAAAGTGTGGGAATTGAGATGGTGGAGAGCATGAGCTTGCTGTGCCAACGTTAATGGGGATACAGTTGGCTGAGATAGAGCTACAAGCTGTGTGGCACGATCAACAATATCATTACCCTGACATAGGGGACCAGGCAATCCTGAATGTGCTCGAATGTGACCAATAAAGAAGGGGCAGTTGCGATTAAAGATTAGACTTTGGAGGGTAGCGAAAAGGGGAGCTGCATTGGTAGTAGGGCGAATATAAGGAGAGGTTTCTAAGCAAGGGACGGAAAGAGCAATATAAGAACTATCTGTATAAAGATTAAAGGCTCATTGGAACAGCACTTAAAAAACCTTAATAATGGCTAATAATTCAACAATTTGAGTGGAGGATTCAGAGGTACGGGAACGGAAAATTTTGCCATCTATAAAATAAGCTGCTATACCTGAGGACCAACCATCAGTAAAAACCAAGGCAGCTCCTTTTATGGGATTTCATTTTGTTAGCCTTGGGAAAATTATCAGTGTCTTAAAGAAGAATTGAATTAATTTATCTGGAGGATAATGACTGTCAATATGTCCCTGAAAAGAAACACAGCTAACAGCCCAATCATCGTTATTTTGAGCAAGCCATTGTACCTGTGAGGGACTATATGGGATGATAAGTTTTTCAGGGTCTCGACCAAAAAGTTTAAGAGATTTCTCTCTTCCAGATTTTATAAGTTGAGACACTAAAAATGGATATGTAGGGAGAACTTTGGGAGGAGAAGCAGGTAAATGAATCCAATAAAGAGGTGCATCTTGCCAAAAAAAGGCCAGTGGTTGAAAATGGGGTGGGAAAAACAATAAAATATAAGGGTTTAACAGGGGAGAAATAGGTAAGAAGCTCCCTCTCAATAGCTTCTTCCACTAAGGCCAATGCATGCCTGGCATCAGGAGTAAGGGTGCATGGAGATAAGGGATCTGAGTCTCCTTTTAGAATATCAAAGGGAGGTCTAAGCTCTCCAGTGGTAAGCTTAAGGTAGGGGCATAGTCAGTTAATATCTTCTAAAAATTTTTGAAAATCATTAAGTGTGGAAAGATAATCCTTTCTGATCTGGAGCTTTTGAGAGACTACCTTGTTGGAAATTACTCAAATCCTAAGAACAATTGAGGGGGTGCATTTGGACTTTTTTTTGGAGAGACCTGCAGCCCTTGATGTTGGAGGGCAGCAATTAATTGTCAAGTAATTTGGTATAGAGCATGCTCTTGGGGTCCATCTAAGAGAACATCATCCATGTAATGAATAAGATAAATATCAGGATAATGAATCCTAAAAGGATCAACAACCTGGGCAACATATTTCTGACAAAATGTGGGACTATTAGTCATACCCTGAGGGAGGACTTTCCACTGAAAATGTGGGGTAGGACCTACCTAATTAACAATGGGAAGGCTAAAAGCAAAGCGCTTACAATCATCAGAATGAAGAGGAATGGTGAAAAAGCAATCTTTTAAATCAATAACAATCTTAAAATAATGGCGAGGGATAGCAAAGGAGAAGGCAAACCAGGTTGCAAGGCACCCATAGGGACTGTAGTTTTATTGATAGCACGGAGGTCTTGTAATAGATGCCATTTCCCTGACTTTTTCTGAATAACAAAGATGGGCATATTCCAAGGGGAAACTGATGGTTCAATATGTCTTGCAGCTAATTGTTCCTTCACCAACTCTAAGACTGCAGATAATTTTTGGGATGAAAGACTCCATTGATCAATCCAGAGAGCATCATCATTTTTCCAAGTAATTTTATCACCCTGGAGTGCAGGTGGAGCAATGGATTTTAAGAAAAATTTTGAAATCTGAGGCCGGAGCAGTCTTGTTTTGGGTGAACGTGGATGGGGTTAGACATAACTTGACTCAGCCTACCAAGTCCCTGTCCTGGCAAAAAGCCTTGTGAGAGCATTTCTTGAGCCACTGTCTCATTAGGGCTGCACATAATAATTTTCATCTGTGAAAGAATGTCCCTTCCCCATAAATTAACAGTGAGATTGGGGACTACAAAAGACTGAACAGTGCCTGTATTTCCCTCTGCATCCTCCCATTTTAAGAGTTTGGAACTTTGTAATGGATTTTTTGATTGCCCTATTCCCTGTAGATGGGTGATAGAGGGTTGAGTTGGTCATGTCAAGGGCCAGGAATCAAAGGAAAGGACGGTAGCATCTGCTTCAGTATCTAAAATCCCTTCAAACCACCTTCCTTTCATCTTAAGTTTTAACATTGGACGATCTTTCGACAGCATTTGGATCCAATAAATATCGGAGGAGCCCGGGCTGGAGGCTCCATGGTGTCCATGATGAAGGACTGGTGTCTGAATATCTAGAGGGAGTGGGAGTGCCCATGCAATTTGCTGACCAGAGCTAAGGGAAATAGGCACCAAGGTAGAGCTCACTAAGACTTTAATCTCTCCTGTGTAGTCATTATCTACCAGGGAAGGGTGAACAGTGAGGCCTTTAAGTGTGGAAGAGGAGCGAAGCAAAATTAAATAGCAGGTATTAACAGGAGGCGGGCCAAAGACTCAAGTTTTAATACTGAATTGGTGCTGGTACACAATTCCAGTCCTGTGTTTATTGGTGTTGCTCGGTAGTACTGGGAAGAACAGGTAGTGGAGATTGAGCCAACTGACTGATCCCTGAAGCAGGCAGTAATGGAACAGGTTGAGGGGCTGGCTCCTTCTGCCATTTCCCTGAAGGGGAGGCAGGGGATTGCCTGAGGCATCTGTTTTGGACCTGCTTTGATTAGACCCATGCTTCCCTTTTTTGCACTGGGGCCATAAGGTAGTCAGTATTTGGGGTCTGAGCATGGGCCCGGTTCTTCCCAATAAAGGATTAGTTTGTCCAGGAGTGGCTTGCCCTTGAATGCAGTTTAGCAAAATGTCCAGGATGATAACATTTAAAACAAACTCTAGGACTGCCAGAGGCTTGCATAATAGCACCAATGGCCATACTAACACCTTGAGAAATACCCTGGGAGAGCTTTGCTGCAAAGGGGTTGGCATCATTATACAGTTTTACCATATCATCTAAGGAGCTATTTTTTAATCTTTCCCCTAAGAATGGAGCAACAGGTGGAATTAGCATTTTCATAAGCCAACTCTTTTAGGAACTGAATGTCAGTTTCTTCAGTGCCAAGGACCCTTTTGGCTGTTTCTAAAACTCTCCCTACAAATTTATTATAGGGTTCATGGGCTCCCTGAATTGTTTTTGTTAATGGCATTGTCACTGATACCTTAAAGGGGACAGCATGCCAGGCTCCCAAGGCAGTAACAGCCATTTGCATTAGAATGCCCATGGGGAGATGAGTTTGTTGTTCCTCAGACAGGTATGGAGAAGAATGCCGAATCCTTTGCATATGTGACTTAGGAGCACCTGTAAGATGGTAGCACTCCAGCCCCTTAATTTTAGGCATTGTCTCCAACATCTTTCCATTGATACCAGATAAGGCATCCTCTGCTACAAATGCAGCTGGACACCTGGGTCCCTTGATGTGCACACTTTGGTTGTTTAGTCTCTGAGAACTCTGAAGCATCTGGTTGGTTTATATTTTTGTTCAGCTCCTTCAGTGCTTCCCCTAACAATTCTGTTCAGGTCCCCATGTTCAGTCCAATGGTTAGCTGCTGCAAACATTCACATCTCTGCTGCAGAGGCTCTGCCAAATTCTCTCAGCAGACAGCTATATAAAGCTCCTAAAAGAAAGTTTTCTTTGTGACCTGTACCTTGGGCAGCTATCTGTCTCACCCTACCTGCACTTGGGGGTTGGGGTTTGGGGATGGGTTGTCAGACAGTGAATGTCACAGACTCTGGGAGCAGTTGAGAAATGCTGAATCAAGCTCACCTGAACACCGCTGTAAAGTCCTTTAATATCCTCCACCCTGGCCCCTAGTAGTCCCAAGAATGTGACTATTCTAAATAGCATTTCCTGATTCGCTGGCATTTGCATCAGCAATCCCTGCTCTGTCAGACTGTCCTCAATTAGGCACTTCTACAGGAATGCTGGTGTCACAGGCAGTCCTCAATTAGGTCCTCCTGCAGGAGATGCTTTTGCAGCTGCATGCCCCCCAAGTTCCCCCCACTCGGCACCAGGATTTACATAGAGGAAGCTCTGCCCTTCCTGCTACACTTCTTGACATCAGCAATAGTGTTTGGGTTTGGTGTGTGCAAATGGGATGGACCCCTTTGTGGAGCAGTCTGTATGGCCTTTCCTTTAATCTTAGTCTCTGTATTACACCATCTCTGACCTCAAGCTGTACTACAGAGGAATAGTGATAAAAAAAAACACACATGATACTGGTACAGAGACAGGCAGGTCGATCAATGGAATAGAATTGAAGACCCAGAAGTAAATTCACACACCTATGGTCACTTGGCCTTTGAAAAGGGATACAATAAGCATCCAGTTAAAAAAAGACAGCATATACATCAAATGCTGCTGGCTCAAGTGGATGACAGCATGTAAAAGAATGCAGATTGATCCATTATTTTCTCCTTGTACAGAGTTCAAGTCTGGGACAATGAAGGTCCTCCGCATATTACCAGATACACTAAATCTAATAGAAGAGAAAGTAGGAGAGATCCTTGAACACATTGATGGGGAAAATTTTCATGAAAAAAAATTAGTGACTCAGGATCTAAGATCAACTATAGACAAATGGTATCTCATAAAATTGAAAAACTTCTAAAAGGCAACTGACAACAAGACAAAAAGCAACCTACAAATTGGGAAAAGATTTTTACTAATCCTATATTCACTAGAGGGTTATATCAAATATATTCAAAGAAATAAAGAAGATAGGCCCCAGAGAACCAAACAACCATTTTAAAAGACAGAGTATAGAGCTAAACAAACCAACAAAAATATTCAACTGAGGAATCCGGAATGGCCAAGAACCACCTAAATAAATTTTCAACATCCTTAGTCAACAGGGAAATGCAAATCAAAACAACAATGAGATTCCACCTCATACCAGTCAGAATGTCTAAGATCAAAAACTCAGGTGACAGTAAATGCTGGCATGGATGTGGAGAAAGAGGAACATGCCTCTATTTATGCTGGGATTGCAAGCAGGCACAACCACTCTAGAAATCAGTCTAGAAGTTCCTCAGAAAACTGGACATAGTACTACCTGAGGACCCAGCAAAAAATCTTCAGGGCATATATTGCAAAAGATGCTTAAATATATAACAAGGACACATGCTTCATTATGTTCCTACGAGTCTTATTTATAATATCCAGAATCTGGAAACAACTCGATTCCTCAATAGTGGAATGGGTACAGGAAATGTAGTAATTTACATAATGGAATACTACTTAGCTATTAAAAATGACAAGCTCATGGATTTTTGCTAGCAAATGGATTAAACTAGAAAATATCATCCATCCTGAGTGAGGTAACCCAGACCCAAAAGAAATACGTGGTATGTACTCACTGATAAGTGCATATTAGCCTAAAATCTCTCTCAATAAAACCCACAGACCACAGGAAGCTCAAGAAAGATCAAAAAGTGGATGCTTTGGTCGTACTTAAAACAAAATAATCATGGGAGTTATAGTGACAGATGGCTTGGGTAGGAGACAGGAGTGGGAGTGAAGAAGGATCCGGGATCAGATGGGGAAGGAGACTGGGGGCAGAGAAGTACAGAGGGTCAAGAAATTGATTGCCAGTGTGGGAAGCAGTAGGAGATGGAGGAGTGAGTAGCTTCAAAAAAGCTTCAGATACCAGGAAAGCAAGAGGCTTCCAGGAGCCAATGGAGATGACATTAGCTGAAATTCCCAACAAAAGAGAAAGAGAACCTGTAGAGACCATATCCAGTGGATAGGCATGGCCATGGTTGAGAGAGGAGGCCAACCACACATTTCAAAAATATTAATCCAGAATTGCTCCTATGTAAAGGAAATGTTTAAAGATTTTCACTGAAGACATTCTTGACAAATTTAACCATGTGAAACAAAACTGCTAGCATTCTTTCTCATGATTTGTTTCATATTCATATATGAAAGAATTATTTGCACACTTTATGTAGTAATAGAGTGTAGGAGGAAGGAAGAAATAGAAGGATAATGATGGCTTTATATTTTAAACAATGTTCTACTGAGTTTGGATTGTAAACTTAGGAAAATATGGACATGAAAAGAACAGAGTCACTGGGGATGTTGTTGTCACACATTTTCTTTCATTGAATTATCAAGGATATAAAGAAAATTAAAAAAAAAAAAGCTAAAATTGCTAAAGGCCAGGAGTCTTCCAGCCCAGAGAAGGTAGTGATCTTCCAGCCCAGAGAAGGTAGTGATAGAATCATGGTGTAGGACTCTGATGATGGCTTTAAAGTCTGAGGGTGTCAGGGCTTTCTAGCTCTCTAACTGTACTGAAATGCTGATGATAACTTCTAAAAAATACTAGAAACTTTCTTGCTCTTTCTGAGGGTGAAAGACTGCTGGCTTAAGTGATTAAAACCTCTAGCCTAACAGCAGAGGATTAAGCAATGTGGTCTTTGTTCTATCTCAGCAGGAACTACTGGGCTCTAACTTTCAGCCTGGTAGTCAGAAGTCACAGGGAGAAAAATGGGACACACAAAGAAGTGGTTAATGTGTTTATTACTAAGTTGTAATGAATTTCCTTTGAATTCCATCTAAGGGGAAAAGCAGAAAGATCCTAAGTGGAGAAAGGGAAAAATTCTATAAGAGGGGAAAGGCAAAAATTCTACTCTAACTGGGGAAATGGAAAATTTTCTCCTCTAATTTCTCTTTATCTCTTTGTCCACAGTATTTATACATCTTTCATAATACAAGAACACAGGTTAAGAAGTTCATCACAAGTTCATTCAAAAATCAAACCATAAGTTGAAATAGAAGTTTATAACAGAGAATGTTTACATGCATGTCCATTAGGAGTAATTATCTAGCTAAACATTTATCACTTGTCTCAGGTCTATGAGATCTTGAAAATTTAAAACCATAACTAAGTTATTAGTGAAGATTTGTACAGATAACCCAGGCAATATTTTATCTTCTGTCCTCACAGCTATAATAAATCCCTAGTTCCCTTTATATAACATTTGGTTAATTGTTTTACTTCTTTGAATGTGCTCTGAGTAGGAGAAAGTCTGGTTACCATCTAAGAGCAATTAACTGATAACACTCAGGAGATTGCCAGAGTTCTCATTGCAGTTTTGACTATCAGAAAAGAGCCTAGTAGCAGTCCCACTCTAAAAGGGCTTAATAATCATACATATAATTTTAGGAATTCTTATAGCATCATCATTAAAAATTCAGTCATCTAAATTTTCTATATAGCATTACTATAAGACAGTATATCTTTGTGGATCTGCAGAGCTCTGCTCCAAAGGGATGTGCTATTACTTATTGATTATTATATATGTTTAATAATAACAGGAAAAGGCATATTAATAGCAGGAATCTTTCCTAAATTTACTCCCTCACAGCCTTGCTTAATGAGGGCTCACCTGTCGCAGATTATATAATAATCCAAAATAGGGCATTTCAGGATGATCACCTGCCAGTATATTAGCTTGTCACATTATGGCTCCTGATATAAAATATTCAGTGAAAGTCACTGATTCATGATCACAGAAAAAGAGAATTCCTTATTGTGTCCTTATTGCAGTCTACACAACTACTATTGTGTTCCATGTCTGTAGAAGCAAGAAAAAGATGGAGAAGATGAAAACAACTCTTTCAGGTACAAATGCTATTTAGTTTCTGCTTCTTGAAAGTCACATAGACCTATGTTTATTTGTAGAGGTATGGGTAATTGATAATGCCTATTTTTTGACTTAAACAAATGTGAATATCTGAGAACATTGACTCACCTTACTCAGTACTTCTATGAAGTCCTGCTTATTACATATTTGTATTATTTATTAAATTACATTTTGGGATTTGGGAATCAAATTTTATTTTATGGCATTTTATTTTCCTATACCCATTAACATTATTAATTTCATTTATATATTTTAATAAATAGGATTCTAGAAAATGATTAAGTGTGTTGGAATATTTTGGGTACATCTTAATTTAAGTTGTACAAAATACAAACAAAGTGTACTTTTCAATTTTTCTTTTTTTTTAATTTAATTTTTTTTTATTGGATATATTCTTTATTT
>BDUI01002085.1:103848-118827 GCA_002335545.1 Apodemus speciosus | reverse complement strand
AAAGTAAATACAAGCAATCTGCGCTCACACACTTGTGTGTGTGTGTGTGTGTGTGTGTGTGTGTGTGTGTGTGTGTGTGTATGCGTGTGTCTGTGTTGGCAGGGGAGTTACCTTCCTCAACAGTTTCTACTTCATTTAATAAGAATTGGTATGATCAACTTCTTTTCCATCCTTCTGCTTCACCTCTAGAGTCTTGACTCTTTACAAACTGGTTTTCCACAGAGAGAGTATATATAAATGTTTTGCACTCCAATAAAACAGAGGATGATGCTACAATGTGCTCAGCTGTGAAATCTTTATACGTTATAACTGGAATCAGATGAGCAAATGATACCACTTCAGTTCAGTTGCTGCTTTGGAAAAAATATGGTCTTGATTTTTGAGTTGCCTAGAAGCAAAAATAATATTTAAGGAAAATTGCTTTAGTATCAGTGTGGCTTGCTAGTGTCATGTAAGCCTGCCATTGTATCACTATAAATATCTAAAATCACTCACGTACATAGGGAAACTTTGAAACTCGGAGCATAGAACAGGACCCTGGCACTCAAAATAAATAGAGAAGAGTCGATGGCCCCATCTCTCCGCTGATATAGGGACAATGCCCATGGCTAGCTCAAGGCTATAGTATGTTATACACTCTGTAAACAGAAGTGCAAGAATGCCAGTTTTTTCAATCCAAGTGATGGTCTCTAACAGGCTTGAAAGTTCTCACTTATATGCTTTAAAAACGTTATTAATGTTTCTGTGAATCCTATAGCTTATCTACTCTGTTGAGCTATTGAGTATCTAGTTTGGGATAACTCCGTAAGGAAAACCACTCATGATGAATGCTGGGATTCTTTCATATGCTAAATAATGGGCTTATTAAGTCTTCCTAGTTGTGACTGTTAATAAGAGAGCTTTCTCAGGCCAACCAGACCTCTGAACTTGATTTTCTATATGATCATTTTCAGATGAGACCCTCTCTGTGACTTAATCTCTCACACACTTCTACAAGGGAATATATAAGGTTGATTTTCACATCTGTAAAAACTAGAAAAATGTATCTCAAAGGACTGGAAGCCCAACATGGGAGACGGTGGTTTTGGGCCTGAGAACTGTTTTTTTGCCTTCTTCTCATATGGCCAAAGACAGGAGAGCAACCCAAACAGATGTTCTGGAAGTCTTTATTTTTCTTTTTACTTGTTTATCATTTTATTCATTTACATTTTAAATGATATCCCCCTTCCCCATTACCCCTTCACAGATGCTCCCATCCCATAAACCCTCTCCCCCTGCCCTTAGCCTCTATGAGGGTGCTCCTCCACCCACTCACTCACTCCTGCCTCACSACTGTAGTATCCCCCTATGCTAGGGCATCAAGCCTCCACAGGACCAAAGGCTTTCCCTCCTATTGATGTCAGATAAGGCCAACCTCTCATACATACGTATCTGGAGCCATAGAACATTCATGTTGGTGATTTAGTTCATGGGAGGTCTTGGAGGTCCAGTTAGTTTGTTCTTCCTATGGGGTTGCAATCCCCTTCTCCTCCTTTAGTCCTTCCATTAACTCTTCCATTGGGGTTCCTGGGGTTACTCTAATGGTTGGCTGTGAGTATCTGCATCTGTATTGGTCAGGTGCTGGTAGAACCTGTCAGGGAACAACCATACCAGGCTCCTGTCAGCAAGTGCTTCTTGGTATCTGCAATAGTGTGGGGGGGGAGGGTTCTGAAGACAAGATGGATCCCTTAGGTGGAGTGGTATCWGGATAGCCTTTCCTTCAGTCTCTGTTTCATTTTTTGTCCCTGTCTTTCCTTTGGACAGGAATGTTTCTGGAAGATGTTCATTGTAATACTTTAGTAGTGTTGCTCAGGTTCTAGTGACTCTGAAGATCCACCTGTTAATATGTTATTATGGTCATGTTTGAACTTTGGAGAAGACACATTAATAACACAACAATCTATTCATTTTTATGTTGGACTTAAGAGAATACACCATCACCCCTGCCAGGTCAAGGGCAGAGTCACTAGGTACTTCGTCTCTGGCCCAAGCTCAGAAGATTCTTTCTCTGAGATGAGGTAAGTACAGAAAGAAGGACCAAGATTACTCTTTAGGCTTAGATTCAAAGTAAAAAAGAAATAATTTTTCTTGCAAAAGAAATATATTTTTGAAAGCAGTTCTTTCGGTGCCTCTGACACTAGATGTAGGCACTTGGTGCTTGCTTCTAACTGAGAATGAACGTGAAATCTTCCCCCTTTGTGCCAGCATTTCACAAATCTGCATCTTTCACCTATAAAGTCTGGGAAGACAGAGGTTTGGGTGAAGTTTAAGCTAACAGTCTATACCAACTATCCCCTATGGAAATTCACAATTCTCGCCATGGGCAACTTCCAATTCACCTATCAAATGATACCCAAGAAGAATGAAGAAGAGGCCCCTCATCCTGGAAAGGCTCAGTGCTGCAGTGTAGGGGAATACCAGGACAGGGAAGTTGGAGGGGGTTGATTGGGGAACAGGAGGAAGGGGGCTTATGGGACTTTTGAGGATGGGGGAACTAGGAAAGGGAAATTATTTGAAATGTAAATAAAGAATATATCTAATAAAAAATACAAAAATGATGAGCTATCTTATCCCCAATTCTCCTCCTTTCTCTTTGGGTATTAGCCTCAATGTATTTATGTACATAATGTGTGTGTGTGTGTGTGTGTGTGTGTGTGTGTGTGTGTGTGTACAATTAGGCATGTCTATGCACATAAAAGGATTGATTTTTTTAAAACATGGACTCTACTAGAAGCTCATTCCAATTTCACACTGTGTATTATACTGTTTAATAAAAGAAAGGGAAAGTGATGTCATTGCTGTTTCTGAGTCTTTCATTCCTCTCCTATCTTCTTAGTTCTTTCTTTGCTAAACTATTCCAAATTAAAAAGAGAAAAAGGTCATTATTGTTTTGGTTGAAGTACCTGTAATCTATCCAACATAGGACAGTTCGAGATGAAGAAAGTTGACTTGAATAACAGGACCTAGGACATTCAGGAAATTCAGCTTTCTTTTTTATTTGTTTGTTTTCATCTTCTCTGTTGGAGGAATAATTAAAGGCGGAAGAGCATAAGCTTAACAATCTATTTGATGAAGATGTCAGTGGTAAACTGTAGCACATAAGAATGGAAATAGAGACATCCTTCCCTCCAAAGGGCCTCAGCCTTTGTGACAGCTGCCATGACATCAGTGTTCCTTGTTTCTGATGGAATATTTCATTTAAAGTAAGTACCATTCATTTTTTGTATCTTACAGATTTCAAATTTGACAAATTGATGCACACAGGGGCTTCTTTGTGTGCTTGTAATTTCAGTGCTTGAGGGAGACTAATGTAGCCCTTGTTAGAAATCTCAGCATTAGAAGCGCAAACTAGGTGGGGTCAGCTTGAAGGAAAGGATCTCCATTCCCTTTTCCTTTCACTCCTGCTTAAAAATCAAATTCAGTTCCTCTAGAGATCTGGCACAATAGAGAATTTAAAATTGCAAGGATATACATAACGATGGTTTATTCTGATGAGCCATTTCATACCCAAACTTTCTGATGCTTGTGAGCTATGCAAGAGAGCAACCCTTGTGTCCTAGCCACTGGGAGTGTCTGTGTGAACTGTTATATGACTGTGAGATCTAAACCTCAGAAATGTATAATGGAACTCTCATACAAATCATATGGGCTCACACTTCAGCACCGCCTGAAGCTACTGTGAAAGCTGAGGCAATGCAGCATCCACATTCCCGCCCACCACTAACTCTCCTCAGAAACTCTTCCTCTGCAGCTGCAGACTTTTCTTAAGGGTGGGATTGGGRCTCTCCCTGTCTTGTTTATGAGAATTGATACTGAAATGAACCATGTCTCAAAATACCATGGTAAGTTCTGACAGGACACATATTTATCTTCTGCCAGGTTTATGTTGAGGACATTTTAAAATTTGGCTTCTGAAAAACAGCAGCTGAATATACAGCATGAGACAGAGTGAGGTAACACCTTCTGAACAAGAGGAAATTATCTTCACGTCATGGAGCTGTACACTATACACAAGCGTGTTTATACAGACACAACCATGCGTATGCTGATAAAATAAATTCATTTCTTTTACTTTCTTTCCAGCGCTGGGATAGGATTTTGTCAATATTTTAAAAACATTCTCTTCCTTTTCAAATTGTCTTTTCAAAATACTAAAACAAAATGCGATCTCATAAAGACAAAATTGGAATATTATTCTTTTTTTCTATATCCCATCTTTCAACAGCTCTCATACTCTATATTCATCTTAACTAACACAAGTAAATCCTATATATTTTGCAGTAAAGCATGATGCCACACAGCGAAAGGTATCTTGCTGATACCTGAGGATGACAATTGGGTCCATTTATTTCCCATTAGTTCTGGTTCTCTTACTATCTTAGATCCCAAGGAAGATGCTGCTATGTGCGGATGAAGTCATTGTTCTATTCACAGCTGAACAAATTGTCTTCCTAGCTGGTGCTGATTTCTTTAACAATCTTTGCAACTTGTCAAGGACAAGGAGGGTCAAGAATAGCTTTCCCATTTTAAGCTACACGACAAAACAGCACAAAGTGTCCCGTTTCAGCAAGTCTGCATGAAGTTTATTCTTGTCATCGGTGCAATCAAACCAAATCTGTTCACCAGTGCTCAAATGTATTAGTGCTCTACTCCTTTAAAATTCAGGAATTAGAGAGCCATCTACTGGTCTCCTCTTACTGACTGATTTTCTCAACCAGCTAGGCAGCCATCCCAAATTATTGAGTCAGTGGCCAAGACTTTAAGGCAAACATAGAGTATTGATCTCTTTCACTGTATTTTGAAAAAGGTAGAGATATCATGCCTTTCTAAATATAAAAAGTAAAATAGGAATAAAACTATGTTGTACAAGTTGAAGAAAATAGAAAATATAGAATAGAAGTAAAATAAAATGATAATTTAGTTATAGCAAATCTGCCATATATTTAGGGGCTTTGTTTTGTTGTAGACAGTAATAAACAAGAACAATAACAAAAAAACCATAAAATACCGGGTGGAACATTGAGATGACCCCGTGGGTAAAGGTGTTTACTGTTAAGTCTCATTTTCAGTCTCAAGTTCAATTTCAGGAATCCACATGCTAGAAGGAAAGAGCCAACGCTCTCCTTTTGTCCTCTGATTTCCATTTGTGCCCTTAAGCACACACATACATGCATGCATACATACACATATACAAACACATGAATATATACCCAAATGAATAAATAATTAAAGATGGAGATAAATGCAATTTCAAAACACTAGGCAAACAAATTTGGCAGCAAAAAGAGTATTAGGGACTTGGAGATGAAGCCTCTGAACATAAATATTGCATAAATGTCCTGTTCAAAAGATCCGTTAGCTCAGAGCAGAGGCTTCTGGCATAGAAGTATGGCAGCGTAGTGTTTCATCTCTGTAAGAGATGAAAATACTGGCTTTCGCCATGTATTAGTCAGTAATAATTATACTGTTTCTTTTTTTTCCTGAAGATAACATGACAAAGTAGGTACTTAATATCCAGTAAATACGTGAGTATCTGTTAGCTTTAATAGGATTATCACTCTGTTGGAAACGTAATGATAGTTGCTCTGGGAAGTCAAGCTAATTTTCTTAGATCCATTTCTGCTTAGGTAGGCTGATGTCAAGGCAAAGGAGCAAAATTCACTTCGAGGTTTTTGAACCACGCCCACATGCTTAAGAAATTTCACCACCTTCAATAGATGTGTAAATAAGTTCACTTCCTTTGATTCCTTTCTTTTCTCAACTGAGCAGTAAAACATGAATTCACACATGGAATTAATCAGTAAAGTATTGATGTGAGAAGCTTGAAAATATGATTTTTTTTGAAAATTCTATCTCAGTCGAAGCACCCCACCTCTGCTCTCCTCTCAGTCCCACCCTCGCAAGTACTTCCCCCCATTACCCCCTCCCCCTTTGAGAAGCTCCCCTTGGTTCCACCCTGCCCTGGAAAAACTAGTCCCAGCAGGACCAAGAACATTCTACTCCACTGAAGCTTGACCAGGCAGACCAGCAAGGGGAAGGGGATCCAATAGCAGGCAACAGTCAGACAGAGCCCTCTGCTCCAACTGTAAAGGGACCACCATGAAGACCAAACTGCACTTCTACAAATGTGTAGGGAGCCTGGGTCCAGTCCCTGCATGCTCTTTGGTTGATTCAGTCTCTGCGAGCTCCCATGAGCCCAGGTTAGTTGGCTCTGTGGGTCTTGTAGTGTTCTTGGCCCCTCTGGCTCACTCAATCCTTTCTGTTACTGTTCCACAAGACTCCTGGGCTTGGCTTAATGTTTGGCTGTGGGTCTCTGCATCTGTTTCTATCAGCTCCTGGTTAAAGCCTCTCAGGAGACAGTTATGCTAGGTTCCATTCTGCATGCATAGCAGAGTATCATTCAAAATTGTACAGACTGAAGGGGGTACAGGGTGTTATTTGGGAATGACTGTGAAATGAGTAAGTTATGCTAAYGAACACACCCATAGCCAACACTAGTCAAGTCTTTGTTAGGGATGGTTAAGAACAGCAAGGCTCTATTCCCTTGGCTGTCTTCAGGTATTGAGTAGTTGTCTGGAGGTACTTCCCACACATGATACATAAACATAGTGGCTGACTTCACTTAACACAAAAATCTTAAGAGCCACCCACACTGTTACCGATTGCGTCATTAAGACTGAAAAGTGGTGTTAGAGAAAGGGCCCAGTGTTTAAGAGCACCTGCTGACCTGCAAGAAAACTTACCTTGTGCACCCAGCACCTGGTGGCTAAGAAGCACCTTTAACTCCAGCTCCAGAGGATCTGAACACTCTCATTTTGGCCTCTGTAGGCATTGCCCACACAGTGTACACAGACATGCAGCAAGAAAWCATTCATAAAATAAAAATATTTAATTAATTTTTAGATTGTGGGGTGCTCTGTTCTTTCACATATGTGCATGTTGTTGCATGCTTAGATGGACTCTGTATGTAGATCAATGTGACTCTGTAATGAACATGAGAACCCAGACCTTTTTTTTTTTTGGCATTCTGGCTTACTTTCCTTTAGATATATATGTGGCAGTGAAATTGCTTAATCATATACTAGCTTTCGCCTCAATGCTTTTTAAAATAGCTTTAAATTTACCTTCCCACCCACAATGTACAAGTTCCCCTTTACTCTGCCTTCTTGCCAACAATTGCTTGCTTTTGTCTTAGGATAATAATCACTCTAGCAAATAGCTCATTGTGGTTTTAATTTGTATTACCCAGCTGATTAGTGATGTTGAATATGTGTGCGTTCTTTACAGAAATATCTGTTCAAGTTGTTTCCTGTTTCTCATCTGGATTGCTTGTTTTCTTAAAACTGAGGTGAGGTCCTGACACACTTAGGGTGTCAACCCCTTGTCAGCACTTTTAAATATTTTCTGCAAGTCTACATACCATTTACCCTTCTGATTGTTTCTGTTGGTGTGCACATGTGTTTTAATTAGAAGCCCTTATATCTGTCTCTTTTTCACTTGCCTGTCTCTGTTTCAAGTTCATTCCCAGACAAATTATGCCAAAACTAACATCAAAAAACTTTTGTCCTATAGTTTTTCACAGTTTGTAGTTTTGCATCTTAACATAAGGTTGGTTAATGTATTATACAAATGTTTTTGTACATGATGTGAGATTAGGGTGAAAATTCATTCTTCTGCATCTTGACAATCTAAGATCAGTTCTGAGACTTATACTTTTTTCCACTGAGTGGGCTGTTTGTGTGAGTGTAAATGCATGTGTATCTTGTGATATCCATTTTGAACATGCATATCCATGTTATATGTATGAATATGTCTGCATGCATATGTATTAGTCTATCAGATTGTTATATGTGCATGTACGTATGTATGTTTTATGTGATCATGTATGAATGTGTATATTGAAATTGAGAAACAATGGTGTATGTGAATGTCTATATTATTATTTTTATGTGCAAATCTTTACATGTATATGTGAACTTAAATTTCTTTGTTAATTTGTGTGCAATTCTGTCCGTGGAGGGTACATGTATATGGATTTATGTGCATTTRTATGTATATTCAAGTGTATGCATATTTACATGCATAAGTGTTTATATACTGTATGGTTATAGCTTTATGAATATTACATGTGACTTTGTGCTTAGATGTTCCTTTGTACTTGTGTGCCTGTGTTCCCATATGGTTTTGTGGGTTTGTATGTGTGTTTCTGTGTATGCATTTATCTGTATCCCCACATCTGAGCATGTTTATTCATATGAATGGCAGTATGCATGCTCTGTTTGTAGGTGTCTGTGCTTATAGGTACATATACATGTGTGTGTTCATGTTTAAGGTTGTTTCCTTATATCTGGATATATGTATGTATATGTATGTATATATATAATTGTGTGTGTATGTGTATGTGTATGTATGTATACTTGTTCATATATTCTTTATGCATGTGCTTGTGAAACTGTTAGGTTCTGTATGAATCTGTGTATGCCTAATTGAGTATTGTGCCTAAATTCATATGTATGTTTCTTTATGTAAGCATATGTGCCTGTGTATGCCTTTGCGTTTGTGTATGTACCTGAATATGTATGTATATGCATGCTTGTGCGTTCATGTGCATGTTTACATGTGTATGTGACTGTGTCTAAGTGTTTACATGCATGTATATTTATGTTTATATGTTTATGCACGTATGTGTACCTCTGATATTGCCATTTAATATTTGTGTATATATATTTGTGTTTCTATATGTATCTGCCTATGTATTTCTGTATATGTGTACATTTTATGCTTGATTAGATTATCTATTTTCTGATGAATTTTTATGACTATATGTGCATCTTTGCATATACATGTACTTGCATATGTGCATGTGTGTACTTGTATTTGATCAAATATGCATGTGTGTATAAGAATATGTGTGTTTACTGTTTGTGTGTGCATTTGTCTCAGTGCATATATGCATCTGTAGGTATTCTGGTGTATAAGCAAATGTCCATGCATGAGCATAAATGTTTCTATGTACATGTGTATCCAAGTAGCATGATGCATTGATTGTTATGGTTTTGTAGATTTTGAAATAAAATAAATCAAGTTCTCTAGTTCTTTTTTCTCAGTATCACTTATTGAGATATTTTATGATTCCACGTGATGTTTAAATTTGTTTGTCCATCTCTATAAATAAGTCAGTATCATTTTAATAAAATTGCATTTAATATGTATAACATTCAGATAATATACATATATTAGTGATATTTGCAAGGCTGTCTTTTCATGTATGTCTTCTTCATTTTATTTCATCAATATTTTAGTGCTCTGTGCACAATGACCTTCAAAAATGACAGAAAGTTTTAATTGTAAATTCAGACACTTACAGCCCCGAGTTATGAGAAAATTATTCAATTTCTCTTCTTTATTTTTTTTAATTTCTCTTCTTTAAAAGAACAAACATATTAGGAAATGTATCTGTGTTGAGAATGGTCATTACAAATACTGAGTGAAATACTTTGGAGGTAGATGAAAATAAACCCAGAGAGACAAGAAGGAATGAGGAAGCAATGGCCATAGTTCTGCCTGCTCGACTTTCTAAGTCTCATTGATATGTCTTCACTCTGGATGATTGAAGAAATCATCCCCAGAGGCATGAGAGTTACATTCTGCATTTTGCAGATATCTCCTCACGTCTGTGTGTTCTGTAGCTGCTAAACTACACAGGGACATTTTATCTGTACATGGTTTTGCCTGTTTAATATTATCTTGTGGGACAGACATGTAAACACAACATGATGTGGTTCCCTACTGTGTAGTAAGGACACTTCAGTTAGCCACCAGACAAGTCAGCAGAGTTAAGGATTTAATTTATAACACTCCCCAAAAGAAAGAAAGAAAAGATCCACTTCCACTACATTGTATAGTCTGACTTTTGCACCTCAGTTCCTCCAGAGGATGAGGCAATGAAGCTAGCTATACAAGTGGGGGTGGGAAGTCTGATATTTTCATAAATAAAGGTTCCTAAAAGTTTACCTCCATGTTCTGTAATAAAATAACGAGATTTCTTTTCCCATTTAATCCAAACATTGTCTTAAATGTATGTTTATGACTTTGCTATTGACATGAAATTTTAATCAGAGTTAAATTTTTTAGCATATGGTAAAGAATCAGTTCTTGGAACATTAGATAGAGCCTCAGGTTAGACAAGAAATACATTTTTTTTAGAAATGGGACAATTAGGATACTAGAGGTCCAATGGCCTGCCAAGAAACTTGGCAGTTTGTGTGGGAAAGAAGTCGGGGCTTCTGGATATTATCTATAACAATTGATAGCTTTGAAATGTGTCTGATGTGACTGAATGATTTTCTGCTGAAAGTCTAAAGTGCTGGACATGGAGCCATCTGTGGAGGCCACCTGGAGCTGTTCCCTACCTCTGAGGTCTCAATGAGGGTCATATATCTGTGCTTATTTTGTACAATTAATTTAAGAGGCATGGTGAGAAGATAATAATCTGAGAAAAATAATAACAGTGATACCTATCACGAAGATACTAAACCCAATGCTTAGTCACTGATAAGTACTTTCCTGCGGCTATGTTTGTTATATGCTATTAACTCAAACAAGTGAACACAATCTTTAAAATGATAACATACACTGCAATTCCCTCGAGGAATAAGAGCTGTACACAGGGGACTTGACAGCCTTAGTAAAGGCAGACCTGCAGATGTAGTTCAGCCACGCAGCATTTGCCTAGCATGGACAGAGCCCTGGCTCCAATTCCCATGTCTTTAAAGCAAAAATAATAATAAGGACAAGAAATCAAACGAAGGGGAAATTGTGACTTGTTTTTGTTATAAACCTTCCACTACAGGCTGGAAAAATGGCTAGTATAAGACGCTGTGCTTCCCTGGCCTTGGTCATTTTCTCTGATGTCTTCTCAACTGCCCTTGTGTAACTCCATTTCCTGTTGTTGGTTTCAACAATATTGCTGGGAGTTCTGTCTCTGTCTGTCATTACTGCTTCACCTGCACATTGGGATTTGCCATTTCCCTGCTGTTCAGCCCCAATTCAACTGCATCCTTCCTCTAGGGAGCAGGTCACATATTTCCTTTCTCTGTAAAGCTTTTCCATGTGGCTGTTGGAAAACAAAGTGAGTAGACCTGATCCCCAGACACAGTCAGGGTCAGCCTGCATCATTGTTTAAAGCATTTCAAACATTATGTGCTTTAGAATTTGTATTGATTTTTTTTTGGTAAATATTTTGTTTTGGACCCTTTATATTTATTGCCAGAGGGGAGTGGTTCTTCCTGATGACTAACTGCAAGACAGAGATGGTCACCTGGTGACAGCTAATTTATTGTAGTTATCAATTAGCACCATTTCAAGGTACTGAGATGCAATCTGTTATCTATTTTCCCTTTAATATGTCCATGAAATGGGAATGACTTATTTGCCTCAATTAATGCTGATTATAACAGAAACCTTACTTGAGGATTTCCTGAATAAAAAACAAAACAGGAGACACACATACACACACATACACACATACACACACATGCACGTATATGCACACATACACATAGACATACACACACATGCACAGACTCACACAAACATACATACATGCACATATACCACACATGTGCACACACACATACACGCACACATATGCATGAGCATATCCATGCATACACACACAAATGTACAATGCACATCAGCACACACATGCTCTGACACACAAACAGGCACTCCAGACTTTTTTGTTTTACTTTCTTTTGGTTTGGTTTCTGTCTTAGTCCTTTATTTGGGAAAGATCATTTATTTCACAAACTTTCTCACCTTTGACTGTGACTTACATTGTCAGTTCACCAGGATTCATGACCTCTACACTCAGAACATATTATAACACTGACCACAGTCTTTCCTACTTTCCATCTCTAAGGATGACAGCTCACAGAATTTCCCATTCTTCATGATCTTAGAAACCAGGTACTTTCAAGAAGTTTCAACAGGCAAATAGACAAATATAGATATCATCAATGTATGTGCATATTCTACATACTGTGCATATTCTATGTACTCCACACACATGTGGGGGGGTGTTGTCCCTCCTGTTTTGTTTTATTTATTTATTGTCGAGTCCCCCAATGGTTCTGTTTTCTGGAGAATTTTGAATAGCACCTCAGACATCCTTCTATAATTGTTATGAAATTATTTCATCACACATATTATACATTATACCACATTTACATGTCTCTAAACACTAGATATCCTATTTTATTTTCAAAAATACTATGACAACGAGTGTAGTGGTATCTATCAGCAAAGAGGCAGAAATTTCAACTTTTATACCAACCTGATCTCCTTAGAGAAACCCTCTCAAATAAATAAATAAATAAATAAATAAACAAACAAACAAACAAATAAATGGCAATTTGTTGTTGGATGACCAATCGGTGTGCTCTTCTTTGGGGAAGACTCTCTTTCTATTCTGGGGGATTCCTTTATTGCCTATAGTTCTTTGAGCAGGACTCAGGCTTTGAGAGTGTTCTCATCTCCACTAGCATATCTATTGTAATCATTCCTGCTCATCTCATATTTGGGTAGACTTGTTGGCAATACTTTATGCGTATTGCTTATGACATTCTTTGAAGACACAGTCAAGCAAGTTCACTATTACTCTGGCTCTTACAGGAATAATACAGTAATTGGTTGTCTGATGTGAAATGATAAACTGTATATACCAAAAATAAAGTTATATAGACTGTGAGATTTTATTTATATTTAGGAATGTGGGGCAGGGCATGGAATGTGAGAAAATCTATTACATAAAATAATTTGAAGRAATTAATGTTTAAATCTCACAGATTTCAGCATTCAGATGTGGAAAAGATATGTGATTCTTTAATGGCATAAACTACTTAGTTCAGGCTGACTGGGAAGAGCAAACTCTTGTCTTCATAAAGAATTCTCTTATTTTCTTACCTACTAATTTGTGTGCTTTGTTTTACCTCAGGTTAAAACAAAATGGAAATAGAAAGTTCTCATGTCTGGACATGTCTCTGCATTGCTTTCACTTTTGATATGTGCTTCTCGACCCGAGTGCACCCAGAACTGTAACTGTCATATATTCTTTTTGTACTATGACCTTAACATGAACATGCTCAGGAATGTGCCTACCTTAAAGAACTCATATTGACATAAAAGCTTACTAAATAATTTCTTTTTCAAGGAGAACATTGTTAAGAAATAACTCCTTGCTTGCTGTCAGTAATAAACCTCTCTTCACTCTTTTAGCTCTTGGTTACACTGATTGGTTTTATATTCAATGAGACACAAATTTGTCCTCGGTGGCACTTTGAAACAGAGAGGAGGCTGAAGACATTGGCAGTTTCTAATTCAGCTCTTACTTGATGCCCCAGGGAAGGGAGGTGCTGGGAAGGTGAGGTAGGGAGAGTGGATAAGTGAGGAGGGTAGGAGAATGAGCGGGTAGGTATGGGAGTACCCTTTCAGAGGCAAACAGGAGTGGGTATGAGGTGAAGAACTCTAGAGAGGGAGGGGGACCAGGAAGGGTGGCACCATTTGGAATGTGAGTAAATAAAACAATTTGACTTAAAATAAATAAATAAATAAGAAAGGACTTAGCTTAGACTGCATATTTCTGTTAAAGTTGTTGGAGTTGATGATAAAAGATGTGCAGTCTCTTCCTGACTCAGGAAATGAGCCCATGGACACCTCATGTGAAGCACTTTGATATCCATACTCCTGAGGTCACTTGGCCTTCAGCTCCTCATAATGACGCTCCCGCTCTTAGGTCACGCCAACAAATTTTGAGCGCTCACGTTCTTTAGAATCATTGTCTCCCCTTTGGTACTTAAGGGGCATTTGTCAGAATTCAGTATAAAGTTTTCAGTGTTACTGAAAAAGAAGATGAAGTCTTCTTTTCCAATACCCGACAGTACCTCCCTGTGTGTGACTCATTGGCCGACCTGACTTCAAATAAAGTCACTTCACTAGGTAATGAAAGTCCTCCAAGCTCACTAGACAAGGAAGACCTTAATTAAAATCAATGAAGAAAAAAATCTGTAAAAACAATTAGGCACTTAAGTTGATGCCTTTTAATTTGAGGTCCGAAGGTCTTCTTGGAAAATTACTGAATCGCTAGGATGATTAAATTTGCTGCCTTGAATTAAGTTTGGRTGAAATCGAAATTGTCTCTCAGATACTGTATAATATATACCACTGAGAAGCAATTCGGGAGTAATAAAAATCCAAAGATAAAAGAAAACATTTATTTAAAGAAACGGCTAGAAGCCAGAGTCAGCTCTTCTCTGAAGTAGCTTTCCTTTGTTGAAATGTTTCCCAGGCTTTTTCCCTTTAGAAGCAGCGTGGGGGAGCCATTTTCTTTGAGAAATGAATAGAAGTTTTACTCTAGGAAATGTCATGCTTCGATTTGAAACTTTTTGTGAGTTTTCATTGTTTACTGACATAAAGAAAGCAGGGAACAATATAGACTCATTATAGGAATTTTTTTTGAACGGTTGTATAACATAGGTGATGTCATGAGAAACTGTGGAGGAGACTGTTCCTTTGGAGAGATACCTATCGCCCTTCTGGCACTGGCTTCCAGGCCTCCTTAAATTTGCCTTGCCAAGTCCCTTTCCTGTAGTCTTTCCTCTCTTTTTTAGATAGCTAATCACGATTCTGATGTTTTGTCTTTAATCTCCATCAAATCTAATTGGCCAACAAATTTGCCTATATTGGAGGTAATGTGACTCACTTCCTTCCAAAAATTAGCCATTGAAACAGAAATCAAGTGTTAGACTCTGTAATCAAAGTAATGGAGAAAAGCTTTTTCTTTTCTTTCTCCCTTTTTTTAAAATTGAATATCGTCTTCATTTACATTGCCAATGGTAAAACCTTTCCCGATTTCCCCCCTCCCCAAAGACCCCGAACGCC
>BDUI01002085.1:71796-88606 GCA_002335545.1 Apodemus speciosus | reverse complement strand
TGTGGGGGACTTACCCTGTGTGCATTTGTGTGTGCATGTGTGTTCATGCATGTGTGCATGCTTGTGCATATATGTGTGCATGCATGCATGCGTGTGTGTGTGTGTGTGTGTGTGTGTGTGTGTGTGTGTGTGTGTGTGTGTGTGTGTGTAATCTGGCTGTTCCAACTGAGATAAACTATCCTGTTGTCCAATTTTAGTTGATTTTTTTCTTTAAATACTCAGTAGAATTTTCTCAGCCAGATTCTGCAAGAGGTTTTAATTTGAACTGAGTTTTTGTTACAATGTAAAGCTGCCACATTTGGCAAAGCACACAAAACGAGACTTTGCCCTTCCCTAGAGAATTTCATGCTTGCTTTGTGGGTAAAGTTCACATTAGAGTGTGAAAGAAGTAACTTCTCTAGGTACTCTGCAAAAATTTGGCACAGTGACTTCAATGTGAAAAAAAATAAATAAAAGTATGAAAGAGATATACTTTTCTTTACAGGGATTTCAGACCACAGATATGCACTGATATTCCCAAGTAGTGGATGGTAGTCACTGAACTGCCCTTCAAAAATGGAAATGCTTTACAATATATTTAATTTTAAAGTTTCATAAAGTTTTCATATATATATATTGTAATTTGATCACAATCACTCCCATGTCATCTTTGTTGTTTCTTCTTCCTGAAAATTTTCTCTCCTACATTCAAGTATAGGGTTTCAAGACAGGGTTTTACTATGTAGCTTTTTTGCTGGCCTGGAACTCATTATTTAGTTGAGGCTGGCCTTGAACTCACAGAGACTGATTTGCCTTGGCTTCCTGAGTGCTATGACTAGTGTGTGTGTGTGTGTGTGTGTGTGTGTGTGTGTGTGTGTGTGTGTGTGAGTGTGGTCCACCACACTCAACTGTCATGTCCCTTTTCTGACCCTGCTTCCATGAACATAGGTAGCAGCTTATTTACTTGAACGGACATGACTCTGCCCTAAGAACCTGTCATTTTCTGTAAGYTCCTTTATGAGGGGTGGGGTTTTGTGAAACCATCCCTCTTCTGATGGAAGGATGACTAACAGGCCTAGCCTTGCACAGGTCTTATGCAGTATCCACTGCAACTATGAGGCCATGGGTCAAGCAGCCATGTCAAAACCTGAAGAGAATATCTTATTACACCACTCCTCCCACCCCTTCCCACCAGCCTCAGTGGGGATCTCCAAAAATATCAACTCGTATGCCCCGGTACTTGAACACATACAGCATGAGGGTATCCTTTGTCATGACAGAACTATTCAAAGCCATGTAAACACTAGGCAACTTCCGGGAGTATCAGTTCTTCTAAGTAGTAAATGATAGATATAAACATTTTCAGATCAAAGCAAGTATAGTTTCTACTACCACTCTCTTAATTTTAAGTTATTAATATAAATTTATGTATCAAACATTGTGCTGACTGCCTCACATGTATTTTGTCATCGTAATTAGTCTAGTAATGAGGCAGATTCACTTTACAGAAAAGGAAACAAAAATGACCAGTAATTCAGAAGTCAAAATTCAGAACCCACATACTTAATAACTGTGCTATATAATCCAATGCAAAGCTTAAAAAATAATTTTAATGAGTGAGGACCACTGACTTAATCTTCTTTCTTCTGCTAGAAGAGGATATTTGGGGCTGGAAAGATAGCTCTATGGATGAATCTGTTTCCGCACAAGATTGAGGATTTTAATTAAAATCGCCAGAACTCACATCAATCCAGGCACAGTAGTGAATGTCTGTAATCCCTGTGCTCCTACAGAGAGATGGGASATAATCCCCAGAAGATCCTGAGTCAGTTAGCAGAGTTTATGTAGTAGCAAACAAAAAGACACCCTGTCTCAAATACCAGTACCAAGGTAGAAGATGAGTAATCATTTTGTCCTCTGACCTCCAAACTTTCACAGTGGCATATGCTTTCCATATATGTACCATATGCACAGACACACACACAGACACACAGACACACAGACACACACACACACACACACACACACACACACACACACACACACACACACACAAACACAGACATATAATCTCCAGCAGTTTATGAAGTACCAGAGTTCTGATTAAAAGGTTTTTTTTTTTTACATGATCTACTACCATTTTATTTTATTCTGAATCCTTATCACTTAAAACCTACTCCACTGACAGGTTAGTTACCTTTGCAATGGCAAATCATGACCAATGTGCTCTGATAATTCCTAGCCAGGCCCCATCTCACCTCCATTTCCCACATGGAAAATGGCATTTGCTGCCTGGCCCACTCTAGCACAGCTTACACTCAACCGCTTTCTGTTCTTCCTGAAGGATCTCCCAGTTAAGCAATGGGTCATTCTTCCTACACTGTCATCCTTCCATGAACAATTAATTTTGATTAACTTTGTTACACTGTGAAGTGATAGATTAGATTGTTCCCCTAACCAAGCGCAAAATATAAACAAYAACAACAAATGTGTGATATAATTCCTTACTGTGTGGTCTTGTAAAAACAGTAAAGCTCTGGACTGATCTCCTCTTCACATTTCAGTGTCTTCTACAAAACAAGATTTCAATATCTTAATGCATCTGAAACAATTTATTTCATCTCAATTTGATACAGCAATTTATCTGGGGAGCTGTGTATGAATGGAGGACTCTGGTGAAAATGTAAAGATTTTTCCAGAACACAGAGATCAATAGAAAATGCATTTATGAAAGCTTGGATTTGTTCTCAGATGCTGGGAAAAGTGAAAATCCTGATTTATGAGCTAAGGATTAAGTGTGGGTTATAGGCAGTAGGGGAGACAAGGCTATGGTTTTTCCTTTTAGTATTTCTATTTTAGTCATCTCAAAAATGAAAGCAAACAGATTTCTTTCACGAAGATAAGAATGAAGACTTGAATTTGAATTAAAGGAGTTATTATCTCCAACAYCACTTCCATCAAACAGTATTTTGTATTTCATGTGATGCTGGTGTCTCRGATCATACTTTGCAGTACACCAAAGGGAAAGATAAACTGCAGTGGTATCCATGAAATAATTTTATTATTAGTAGAAGACGATTGTGTGATATGAGAAAGAATAGAGAGGTCATTGCCAAAGCCTTAGGAAAGTCAATTATAGGACAACATAGTCTTTGCCAAATCTTGGATGATATTTAGTAATTGACTTTTCTGCTTCTACTAAGCTTTAAAAGATTATATCCAATGTGATTCTATTAAATCATTATTTGTGCACAAATTCTGCTTTTTTGAAATGTACTTGCTACAAAAATATCCAGGACACTATACAGCTAAGTCCTCATTCTATCACATCTCCTTTCTCTCTCTCTCTCTCTCTCTCTCTCTCTCTCTCTCTCTCTCTCTCTCTGTCTGTGTCATTTTGTCTGAGAGAGAGTATGAAAGCATATACCTGGCAAGGGTGAGATGTAAATGTAGGTATGCACGAAGGCCAGAGGACAACTTAAGAGTATGCAATTTTATTCTGTTTGGTTTATTTGTTTTGGGATCTTTTGTGTGGATATTATTGCTTATGTTTAGTTTGGTTTGGTTTGGTTTCTTTTGTTTTGTTCTCTTGAGACATGAACTCCCATGGATCAACTTTTCTCTGCCTTTCCTACACTAGAGTTATAAGTACCTACCACCCTGCCTAAAATTAATGTGTGTGTTGGTCATTGAACTTAGGTCTGAATACACGTATGCCAAACACTTTGCCAACTGAATGGTCTCTTCAGCCCCTCATTATTGAAGATTCTGATACAAGTCAGAGAAGACTAGATAATTTGACACACAGGACTTTAGATTACTTAAAATTAAAAACTACTAAATTCTGTTCCATGACAAAAATTTGGTTGGACTGCTTGAAGCTGAGCCAACTTATTTGGTAGAGGAAAATAAAATACAGCCAATTTCCTATCATACAGGACACTTCACAGTCCCTCTGGCCAGCAGAAAAACAGATATAACATATAATTGATAATTTTGCAAAGTACAATAAAGCCATATAGTCAAATGACCCACCATCAGGTTTATATACAATTCCTAGATCATTTTCTGCCCCCTTCAGCGTAAAATCCGCCCTTTGTAATAAAGCATCATAATTTACTATGAACTTGACAGTAGAGATGTTGTGCTGACACTCTGATGCTTCCTCAAGCATAGAACACTCACAGAATGAAGATCGTGTTTCCCTCACAATACAGGTGGAGTTTGTAAGTACATTTGTTCCGAGCTGGGATTATTAATATGTTCCCCTTATTACAACTTTTACAGCTGTGTCAAACTAATTTTTATCAATATTCACTCAGTGATTAAAAGTCGTACATCTGAGAGACAAAGGGCAGTTTGCGACATCAGAAGAACAACTAATATTTTGTTAGAAGATGCAAAATGAATACAGGACATAAAGTAGTATTAGGCTCAGGTTTATAACAACATACTGGCATCCATATTCAGGCAGCTACCTCATGGGTGAGATTTCTTATCTTTGCCATGGGAAAACGAGATCCATTAGGGTTGCAGTGCTCAAGGCTTTCTGTGAGGATATAAGGACATAGCTGTGGCTATGTCCTTGAATGTAAACTTGAGTACTTATTTCCATCTCTCAGTATTACAGTTGCATGGTTTCTACTTCTTTCATGTCTGTGTTTTCTCCAAGACAGCAATGACTTAGATCTTGGAAACAACTGACCCTTGTCTCTCTAAAGCCTCATTGTACCTCCCATGCACTGTGATTGTGAGCAACCTTATTTCCCTCTAATTAGCATCTTTCCAACCAATATATCTGTCTTGATCATACTGCTTTGACATGCTCATTGTATAAAATCTAGAAATGTAGTTTAAGCCCTTAAAATTAAAAGGGTGATGGACTGAGATCACAGGGAGGTTTTTTGCTCTAATTTGAATCTTGAGCCATTATTCCCATTAGTTGACTGCAGCAGACCTTTGTTTGAAAACTGAAAATGCACTAGGTAGTAGGATCTTTATTGTTGTTTAACTGTTAAATGGCAGCATATATGTTTTGCCACCTCGTGTTAGTCTAAATGAGTTAAATGACATCTGTTTGGTGTCTCCTTCAATCTGTTTTGGTTGAGGTAATTATCTTCCTGGATTGTATTTAAGGAAATGAAAAGTGATGCTGAAACAAGCTATAAACTGTCAAAGTATTTAATTATTTCTCTGTACAATCTCATAGCTGTAACCACAGTCTCCTTGGACCACAGAATATCAGTAATCCCAGAGTGATTTAATTCCTACAGAATTAAGAACTTGTCAAAGTCCAGAGTCTTTTAATCACTCAGTGATTAAAAGTGGTACATCTGAGAGACAAAGGGCAGTCTGCAACATCAGAAGAACAACTAATATTTTGTTAGAAGACACAAAATGAATACAGGACATAAAGTAGTATTATGCTCAGGTTTCTTTCATATTATAGCTGTTTATTTGCCTGAATTGTCAAACTTCCAGTTTAAATATCCAGACTCTTTGATGATACTTTCTTATTAAAATAAAACCTCACTCTTAGAAAATGTCTAGTTATCACTGATATCCTCAACAGATGTCCAAAATCTTGACCAAAGTCCCTTCAGGACTACAAGGTCATTAATGATGTGTCCAAATGGTGAGTGTCACTTTTCTAAAACAGATTTGATCATAGACTCATGGGATTCTCATAGTGTTACATTTAAACTGTGAAGGATGTAGATACAACCYTACYGACAACATTGTATAAACTATTGTATAAACAGAAAGCCCAACTTRACAACTGAATAAATGTGCAAAGTCTCGCATTACCCTGAATATGGAGAATTCCTCTTGTAAGTCATACATGGATTTCAATGTTTATTATTCTTACAGTATTTCAGATCATAGCTATATAAGCAGAGGGCATATTCTGACCTGCTGCTAAGCCTGGTTCAGGATGTTAATTAGTTTTTAATAATCAGTGTTGAAGCCTATACATGCACAAATCACAAATGATCAAAGCATACCAATTAGTTCCTAGTTATCTGTCCAGATGCTACACACATATGAACTAGAAACCCTGGAAATTTCACCAAAAGATAGAAGATGCCATTCTACTTTGAAATCTTAAAATTTATTATGAGCAACTAATTAAAAATTAAAGAAAAATGGAGAAGTACTTATTAAGTAACAACTATATTTAGGCTTCTTTTAGAAAAATTGGGTTACTAAATGTGCTTTACTGGGTTAAAATACATTAAACTATTGGACACCTAATTATAGAAACATATTGCAAACCAGGTGCTGTATCAGCAACATAAAGAACATGAATAAAAAAGGATTCTCAAAAGTCCAAGGTACCATAGGTAGGACTTATTTCCACAGAACAAACATCAAAAAATTACTCCTCAAATATATTGCACTCATGGAAAATATAGTAACCACACTAAGAAAAAAGAGGCACAATTTCCCCAAAACATTTTTATCCTCTTGACATTTTCAGAAAATACAGCAAGAGGTATAAGGCATTTAAAGCTGTAATATGGTGTTAACAAATCTATAAAACTTAAGAGTTGATGAGCAAACTCACTAATACTTTCTGGTATTATATTATAAGATAACTCTCCAGTGCTCTTAAGACAAGAAGCTTAAAATAAAACTAGGGTTAAATATAAATATAACTCACTTGCCAAATATAATTGTTGTCTTGGAAGCTTGCTGTTGCATAAGCTCACCTTTTCTAGTTCTTTCTGAAGTCTGACTTCAGACTTCAGCTGTTCTAGCTCACTGCCCTTTCCAAGCTGACTGATTCAAACTGGATTCTCGCAGTTTCTCACTGAATTGCTCTGATTGACCCGCAAACTTACTCTGGCAATTTATTTTAATCTTCTGGCTCCTTCTTATTCTCTGGCTCAAACCTGTCTTTGTAAACTGTCCCAGCAAAAACTGTCTCTTCTCCCTGTGCTGCTCTCTTAAACCATCTTTCTTTCCTGTGTTCTCATGAGATTTGGGCCTATCCTAACTCTAGCTCATTCCATCAAATCTTTCTATAATTCATYACTTTGTCTGCCCCTAAATTAGGCTTTGCTTTCAAATGAGTGATTCTTTCTACCAACTAACTTCGCCATCATTATGTGGGATTAAAGGAGTGACCTAAGGGTGTGTCTGCATTCCAGATGGATCTCCTATACCTAGAAGGTCTTTGGATTTGCAACCCCATAGGAAGAACAACATTATCAACCGACCAGATTTTCCAAGAGATAAGACTTAAACTATGAATTCTTGTAGTTCTCAGACATTTTGGCCACTAGCTGAAACTTAGAGGCAGCAAATTGTTTGATTTCTTAGTCTCCATATCCAGGTGTTCCATTTTGCATAATAAACCTCTGAAACATTATATATATTCAATTTCCTCTATTTGTCTGGAAAAATTCTAAGATCTTCCCTTTCTCTGATTGCTTACCTCTCCATGTTCACTCTATAACTCATCTTTACGGAGATGCTGACTGGTCTCCAAATAAACCACATATTCTTTCTTGGTTCCAATTTGTTGACGCTAAGACCATTTCTGCTACGACAACCTTAACAAAGTATTCAATATTCTTCAACAATGAAAATACCAGCTCTACTTCAAAGAGAGCCACAAACACTCCAGTGTCAGTGAACAAGTGTGTCTCCATGCCATTAAAAATTCAGTTCCTTCTAGGTCATCTTAGCATTCACCTAGAATCTATTCTGCAAAAGTTCATAATTTATAAAAAGGACATCTTAGCATTGACTTAGAATCTTTACTTCAAAAGCTCAAAGGTTGTATAAAGGGCCATGATTAAATTAAAATATAATCCAGATCTTGAGTGTTGTGATCATAAAAAGAGAAATAGGAGTGAGAATATGTTCTACTGTGGTGTGGGGGAAAGGGGTGCCTCAGTGGGCCCATGCCAAGGAATCCCTTCCCCTGAGGGACCAGACACAGGATGGTATAGTATAGAAGAGCAGTTATTCAGGGCATGGGGAGGGGAATTAAACAGGTAGTAGAGGCAGAGAGAGGGAGAGAGTAGAAAAGCCAAGGCCAGCCATGACCACATGGAGCTAAGGGGGAGGGGAGGAAAGCCCAAGAGGGGGCAAGAGAGAAGCTCAGAGTAAAAGAATCAGAGAGAGAAGAGGGGTCCAGAAGCCCCTTTTATAGTGGGCCAGACCTACCTGGCTGTTGCCAGGTAACTGGGATGGAGCTTAGACAGAATCCTAACATTGACCATTTGTGAAAGTGGCTAAGCTAAATATGTTATGAAAACCAGGAATTGTGCTTATCCCTAGAGACTACCTAGATTTTGCCCATGCTGTTATGGATTCATTCTTCACTTTACCATAAGCTTTACTCTGAGCTCAGGATGGATGCACAGCTATTATCTTGCCTGAAAAACAGATTATGCACTGTCTTCTCATTTGTAGACTTCCTCATGATCTATACTTTCAATTTGTCATTATTGTTGCAAGAAAGTCAAATGCTCTTTGATTCATTAAACATGTGAGTGGCCTATAGCCAGACTCAGGTTAGAGACTACTCATACCTCCCCTGGGCCAGTGGTATTTTTATCCTAACCCCACATTCATCATCTCTATTGTTTCATTTAAGTCCCTATGATGAGTGGATGATACCGCAGAAATCAACAGATGCTACAAATCATAGCGGGRCCAAGTGAGAGATAAAAATTGGGGCCTAAAAATTTCAAGCCATAGAAGAAAGCGAGAGTGAGATTTTTAAATTAAAACTCAAAGTTGTCTAGAGACTTCATCTAGATCATAGATATGAGCCAGAATTAAGTCCCACATGGTGGGTATAGTGCCTTAACATCATGTTGCAGATAGCCCTGGGGCTAATTGTATTTGATGCTAATTCCATTCTCCTGTGAGGGGCTTAGAACAAGGAATGAGTCAGCACTCAGGAGATTTCCTGTAAACCTGCTTCCCACCTTAATTTATAAAGACTAGAGCAAGTGACTAGGCAGAGAAAGATGGGCAGAAAAAGAGGGGAAGATGGAGCTGAAGGTTTTGGGAGAGAAAGAGAGGAGGAAAGAGAAGGAGGTTGAAGGAAAGCAGAGCAGAAGCACCTTGCCTGAAGAAACCACAAGTTATAAGTGGTCTCATAGATGGGGAAGATGGCAGTATAGTGCCTAATCTAGGCACACAGCTTGTATTCATATTAATTGAGCTGTGTTTTCTTTGCCTGGGCATATTTGCATTGGAGGTTTACCACAACAATATCATGTAGCCCTTCTCTCATTCTTCAGCTCAGTCATTTATCTATAAGTCACCCAAACATTCATAATAATTAGATGACACTAACTTTTGAACTACTAAGTAGCCTTAGTAATTCAATAAACATATTTAAACAAGACATGTTTTTTAAAAATATGAATTATCAGGAAGGACTACTTTGTGATCCTTTAACTGTGGTTATTAGTCATACTACATGCTACACTGAGTCACATAGGAAAAATAGATTTACTTCAACGTCTTGTCCTAAATTTCTAATGAAGCTAAATGAACTGCAGTGGCTGTGAAAYTAAACAAAACAAACAAACAAACAAAAAGTTTATTAAGTCCAGACATAGAATTCACCTTACTATTAATTATATATTATTCTTGGGTCAAACATGTGTGCAATGGCATAAAGAGATCTGGAGGCAATCTGTGCCTCCTTTTTTATGTGCTTTTTAACAAAGGAAAGTGTATAAATTTTAGACTAATTGTATCCTCTAACACCTTTATCTTAGAATTTGACCCGAAACACTACCTCTCTAAAATGTGTCCTGAAGACATGGTGGCATTTATCACAGCAGAATGTAGAAGACTCTGGAGGCAGGAAGCTTTAATAGTTGAATCAACCTCCTCCTTAAGCACTACAAAACTCTGTGTCCTCCTAAACCAACACTTAAAACAATCACTTAAGGCAAGTGTCACATTTAAAGATAAGAAAGTAGTGTCTCTTAGGTGAGCTCACTCCTGACACCCAGGGATGAGTGAAGTTAGTCACATAAACAAATGCGTAGTATTGAAACCCTAGTGAGAACCTCTTTATACAAGAAGAGTGGGGATTTTGATTACAGCCACTAGTTAGAACAAATTTGTAAGAACAAGAAGTAGATGCCAGCTTAGAGATGTCTAGTACTTTATTCAATCCTCAACTTTAAACATATCTAAATACCACTAAAATAATAATAATAATAATAATAATAATAATAATAATAATAATAATAATAATGAAGAAGAAAAAATAAAACACACTTTTTTGTTTTTGTTTTGTTTTGTTTTTGATTTGGTTTTTTYGAGACAGGGTTTCTCTGTATAGCCCTGGCTGTCCTGGAACTCACTCTGTAGACCAGGCTGGCCTCGAACTCAGAAATCTGCCTGCCTCTGCCTCCCAGAGTGCTGGGATTACAGGCGTGTGCCACCACTGCCCGGCAAAACACACATTTTAACTGACAGAGTTGAATACAAATTATACTTCTGAAACATTAGAACAGTAATTATTGCCAGGGAAGATGTTAGAGAACTCCGTACATCTCATCAAAAGAGTAACTATATCTTCCTCTCTGCCAAAAAGTTGAGGTCATAGTTTCCTTTTTTTCCACAGGGATTTATGAAGTCCCTTCAAATATTTTAAATGGGGAAAACAAAAAACAAAAACAAAAACAAAAGCAAATATCCTTTTAGCAAATCCCTTTCCATTGTTGTCAATATCCATGCCTCCCACCATGCTTTGCTGACAGGACTGATTTACAGAAGTAGGGTTTAACATTACAAACACCCTTTCATCAGCTTAAAAATTGAAGCAAGTCAATATTTACATCATGTTGCTGATCTATAAAGTGCACACCCAGTGCTCTGCCCTAATAAATAGTTGCCACTCTTTCTTCTCTCCGCACTCAGCTGAGAGTGGGTTGGCTCACTCGGTGTTCCCTGCATTCCGGGAACGATCTAATATTTCAGTTCTCTTTTGCAACAGCAGGTCGATTGCTTTCTCTCACTACTTCATATTGGTTTCCAATGACAGACTTAATAAAAACCACATAGGTATTCTTAAAGAAAAAAATCTATAATCATACTGGGTTTATTTGTCTCCAGAATTACATAAAATCTAATTCTTAATGAGAGAAGATAGGGGTTATGTTTTGGGTCTATTTTGCTGTGGAATTTACAGGTCATAAAACATTGTATTAATTTAACATTTCCCAATATTCCTTTGGCCTACCAATCAAAGGGAATAAATAACACTAAATTAGAGGAGATGAATATTTTTCTAGCCTTCAGCCAGGAAAGGTCTCATAATTATAGCTCATAATGAGCTTTAGCTCACAATCCCCATTCACCTTGTGAGTGAAATGTTTAGTTGAAGTTTATTCAAGGCATGTTTAAGCCACTGGGCCTGCAATGACCATAGAAGATCTTGGATTTCTTTGTTCGTTTTGTTTACATATTTTTATTAGTGGTGGTAGTGATGGTAGGATCTCATCAAAATACCTAATACAGTTCAGGAGTCAGAGGTGTGGAGGCATATGGAGCAGGATAAGTACTTAGTTGACAACAATGTGTTTTCCCCCACAGGAAGATAAAACAGGCCAGCATCAAAGATCAAAGAGGTTAATAAGTAAATTTTAAAATTTTGAAGAAGAGAGTCCAAAATTAAGATTCTTTAAAGAAACATAAATTCTTAAAATACTCAGACATATTCTCATTTGAAAAAAATAGATCAAGAACAAGTGAGTATTTGTTGTAGAAGTATTTATAATATCAGAGTTAGAAATTTTACCAATATGTTCATCAGCAAAGGATTGGGTTAAAATATGTCACACACACACAAACACACACACACACACACACACATACACACACACTTGTGTGTAAGTATGCGTATATATTATAGAATATTAAACATTAGTAAAGTTTATATTCTGTCATTTTCAGGAAGATGGGTAGAATTGGGTAGCAAGCTAAGTGCAGTACATCTATTATAGAAAGACAAAACCCACAAAGTCTGCCATAACTGTGAGTCTCAAATAGAAGAACACAGTCTGTTACATAGATGTAGAAAACAAACCTGAGGTCACTAAATGCTTCTGAGAGGAGGGTTGCAGATCCAGATGGAATGGAGATGGGGAGGTACTTGGAGGAATGGAGGGGGGAACCATAATCAGGATATATTATATGAAAAAGTCTATTTTCAATAAGAGAAAAAGAGAGTACGGCAGAAATAGGGCAGAGAGTGTGTTGGGCACTATGTTGTCAAGTATAATGTAGGGAAGAGAATTAGACACAATGCTTTGTGGCAGAGAGAGTAAGGCAACACATAATACATTCAAAAACTGACTAGAAGAAAGGAGAAAGATCTCAACTCAGTAATGGTGATTTTAATGTTAGTAAAGAATTTAGCCAATAACAGTGAGGACCTGAATTCATATTTCTAGAACCCCCACATAAAGTTAAACTTCATATATCTGTAATGCTATCAATGACAATTGGGAAACAGAGAAACATGACTTGTAGGCTCTCAACCTGATAGAATAACGTACTTGTACTTGTTGAACTTCCAGACCACTAAAGGAGTATGTCTCTAAGGAAAGGTAGATACGTATTTCCTGATTATGATTGGAGATTGTCCTCTGACCTTCCACAGGCAGGCACACAAAGTTTATATATGCTTTATATATGAACCCTAAAACACACATATAACAAAACATGCACATGCATGTGCACATGCATACACACACACACACACACACACACACACACACAAGAAAATAAAAATAAATGGTAAGCACCCATACTAGAATACTCTATAGAAGCATTGAATTGTAATAGTGTATCTTTTAAAAAGCGATAGAGACAATTCAAAGCAAGTGCTAGCTACACATGTGAGAGAATAGGAGGTAAACTCCCCAGAACTTACACAGATGCCGGTTAATATGGAGGCACAACTATAACTATAGCCATGGAAAGCAGAGACAAGGGATCCATCCCCAGAATAAGCTGACCTGCCATGATGGTGAGTTCTGGTTTTAATTAGGACACCCTGCATCATTGAGTGAGGTGGTAGAGCCAGCAGTCATTGCTGGCAATCATCTCCATAGCTACTTGCATATAAAAGCATGTGCAGCCACAAACATGTGTGCCCATACATATGAGACCATGAATGCACACATGTATAACACACAGAGAAGCAATAGGGACAGAGAGAGAGAGAGAGAGAGAGAGAGAGAGAGAGAGAGAGAGAGAAATTAAATTTAAAAATATTTTAAATAAGGTAAGAACTCCTCTCCCAGATTAACAAATGCTTCTAGAGAAAAAGTTTGAAACAAAATCAATAGACTATTTCCTGTATTTACCTACTTTGGATTTTGCAAGGAAGAGGTGAACTATTTCAAATTAAAGAAGCTTCTAGGAAAGAGGAGGGATTTTGACTTCAGAGGTGTTGTCAATGTGACTTCATTCATACATGTGTTTGTGTGCACACATGCAAACTGTCAGTTTGAGATAAGAAGGGAAAAGCAGGATAGAATTTCCACCAAATTTGTTTATCTTTAAACATTTAACTGTGTGATTTCAGTAACAAAGCAGCATGGTACATTTGCTTGGGATATTTGTCTTAAATATGATTGAATCTCAGTATTTGACTGTTAAGACTGGATAAGCACACTTCCTTTCCTGTAAGTTGAAACAAAGCAAAGCTGAAGGTAGCATGGATGAGGGCCATCTGCTATGTCCCTGAAGTCTGTCACTGAGCTTAATACCCACGGCGATTTGAATGATGGTGTCCCCTTCAAACTTGAAACTTATTTCCTATTTGTGGTTGTGTGATTTCAGCCTTTGGAAATTAACTGAGTGTCCCAAATGGCATTAGCATCTTCATTAAAGGCAAATATTAAAGCAAGTACCTTCTTATTCAACTGCTGTTTGAGAACACAGCTACAAGTGGCCCCAATTTGGAAGCAAAGAACAGATTTTACTAGACATCAGCCCTTTTGGATCCTTATGTTGGAGGTCGAGCTACAGTATTTTGATAACAGCAGCACACATGGATAATAAGAACACTGCCTCTAGCTGAAATACAGTGAAGGAACAGTTCATGTGGCTGACGACTCAGCTCTGGCTATGGATTAGGTGTCAGCAGCTATTTTTGAGGCTTTCATGGTTCTAAATGACATTTTAAAATCCTTGCTGGGGTCTGATCAATAGCGATGCCTCAGCAAGCGAAATGCAAAGGAAAAGTCCTACAAACAGATCTGCAGAAGTTACAAGTCCTCGGAAGGAGGCTGGAACATATCTAACTAATCAATTGTACATTACTTCGATATACACTCAATAACCAATTAGCATATTGATTGATCATCAACCAGATCAATTACAACCCTTGGCCTTATACATTTTAAAGGTTATTTTTTTCTTATAAAATGAGACAATTTTATATTTCTGGCGTTAAACTAGGGAACTTATGAAGAAACTCTTAAATAAAATTTTCTACTCTCAGTAGACATGTTGTTTAGTTTGCTGTTCTGTTAGTTTCTTTTATTAGTTTTACAGAGTAGATTAGACACTATCTTATGCTATTTTGTTATTATATTTCTTAATCTGAGGGGAAATGAGGTAAATGATCAATGGAAACCTATCTGCAAACAAGTCGAAATTTTATGGAGCCCTTGAACAATAGATGTAAAGTACAGCTTCTTCCCAGAAAGAACTTGGTCCAGCTCCAAAGATAACAATCTTATCAAGAGTACCATGGGATCTTTATTCATGATCCCATAGAGAGGCAATGAGTCTCTCAGTGTTGAATCTTAACAACCATGCAATATCTTGGAACAACAGGAAGCTTCCGAGCCGTGGCCTGAGATTCATCCTGTCTCACAGGGACGCCTTCTTTCCTCCTGCTCTCATATCATTTTATACATCAACTCCTCTTGGAGTTCTTTTTCCTTCTACCTCGGAGCCCTTCTGAGAGTGTACCTCATATAATAGTTTTGTTCTAGTTTTCCAAGGCGATAATGGAAAGTGTTTGGTGGATTGATGCTGAACACAAGACCCAGAGGTTTAAATTATCATTCTGTTTGGAGTTAGATTTACTGCATAAACAGAAGTGACTTCATTTGAAATGCAGCCCACTGTGAGCTCAGAAGATTGTGTCCAGTTAAGATCAGTTGGCAAACATGTATGAGTGATTCCAGGTGAAAGAGAGGCCAACCCATCAACTTGATAGGAGACCATAGTTCAAAGTTCCAAACTCCAAATTCAAAAACAATTTAAATACTACTAACAGCGAATGTTTTTTGTATCTTTAAAAAGGATAGGAAAACACTGTTGTCTGTGAGACGCAGTTGAGAACTTGTAGCATCTCATAGGAGTGAAGCTAGCTATTCAAATCTGTACTCCTCACGGGTCCTGTTCATGTCATTGTGATAACATTGAATCATTTGAAACTGTGACTAAGGTAAGACAGAGGTAGATTGTTCAATACTCAACATACACACATTGCCCTAAATGTATAAGAACAATAGGAGGAAGATTTTTTTTATTATGAACACATTAACAAAGCTAAAATTGAAATCCCACTTAAGTGCTTTAATCTAAGCAGTTCAAAAGTGTCTTAACTCTTAGGGTTTTGTTTAGCTGTTTAGCTTGTTGCTTGGTTTGGGAGGTTCTTGCTAGAAATAGAGTTCTGAAAAATCTCATTTGTTGATTAATGTGACAACTTCCAAAGCAACTCAGTTTTGGAAACCAATATCTTTCTACCTGCCTTAGTTTGCCACCAAGATGATTTCTATAAGAGGAAAAGCTAGAGTAATATTTCCCACTGGCTCTTCCCGACTGGCTTCACCCTGTGTCAGTTCATTCATGTTGCTCATAGGCAACTAAGCACATGTGGTAAGCAGTAAATCCTTTCCTGGGAGAAATTAGTCAGATTGGAGCAAAAGATAATTCATATTAACTGTGTATTGTGAAGGTAAGTTTAACAACAACAGGAATTATGTAGAAATCTCAGAAGAGCACAACACATGCACCCAGTAGCAAGAACACATAAATAAGGACTCAGAAAGAACCAAGTAAGTACCAGCCCAGTGTCTTTGAGAAAAATTAAAGATTTTCTAATCTTTGCGAAGAAATTGCATCTGCCGATAGCCTCATGCATTCTTCTATTTTTGAAGAAATGCCCTTAAAGTGCTTATTTTTATGGGAAGTTGTTGTATATTCTTTTCATCATTTTGAGTCTTGTCAGCTTACAGGCAGTTTACCAATTTTGACTTTTTTGTCTCCCTTCACGGTATGTTGTGGGAACTTCTCAGGAGGGAAAATTTCAGCTCAGAGTTCGATGCCCTTGAGAGATGATGGCTAGACATTGCTGTGTGTATTTACCAAATGATTTTTTTCAGTAATAACTTCAGTGTGGCTTTACAGCTCTATGCGACCTTGTCTGAAGAGCTCAGGGGGTGTGCCACAAAGAACATTTTCACCTGCAGCCATCGAACTGCATAGTCTGTGTATCAGGAGAATATAACCCAGTTGTCAGGGGAAGAGAGCTTGTTAGAGGTCAAGGCCAAGGAAGGCAGACAGCAGACAGTTGTCACTCTACCTCTGTTCCTTAAAGATACATTGTTGGCCATGAATATGAATGCCTGGCWAGGAGGAAGCTCAATCCAGGGAAGGAGATGCATATCCACACTCACTCATTATTGCCTGGGTGTTTATAGAACTCTGTATTGCACAGTCATTAGGCTGATTCTTTTAATTACAAACATTGTGGCAACTTATAACTGTCCTAAAATTTAAAAAAAATAAAAATAAACATAAAAATAAAAAAAAA
>BDUI01002085.1:43405-55428 GCA_002335545.1 Apodemus speciosus | reverse complement strand
AAAGAAAGAAAGAAAGAAAGAAAGATTTTTCTCCTCTGCTTCACTAATATGCTACTCCCTTAGTACTTGGAAGGGTATGAGCTAGTCAGTTTTCCCAAGCCATATTGAATAGTCAACACAAATCTTCACCTTGCTATGTAATGCATAGGTTTCTGGCCCTGTGATTGTGTGGAACTAAATTTTGCCATTAATATCTTCATCAACAGACTAGACATAACTAATCCTTGTCATGATGCAGCTTCTTTCACTGTATTACAGCATATGCGAAGGTCCTTACAACATACTCTGGCTCACAAGAGATGCCCTTGATATACTTCATCCCTTTCTCCGAAGAAAAGGAATTAATAGATTGCAAGGGAATTAAGTCACTGAAATTTTCAAAGGAATTCATAATATTTTAAAACGAAATGTTCTGACTAGGAATTATCTATCACTTTTACATACCGTCAAAAGTTAATTATGCAAAAGCAATAGCCAACATTTATCAAATATATGTAATGTGTCAGAAACAGCGTAAATACAGAAACATTTGAAAATGCTAAGGAATACAGATTTTGTGTTTCAGAAAAAAAAAGTATATAGCATATCACTATGATTCTCTGATACTCCCATATTTAAGAAATCAGGGCAGTGTTAGACACTGAAAGGAAAGAGGATATTGAATTCATTCAAAGTCCTTTCAACAAAACAGCAATTTAATGGTAAATAGTTGGCAGGTCTGGACTGGGACATAATAAAAGTTTAATCATGATCGCTCAACACATAATCATTCAGAAATATCAGTTTAGAAGGTTACCATCCAACTGACCTCTTCCCACATTTAAGCTCAGTTCTTAGCCTCACAGGTGTTAGTTCGGAGAGGTGTTATAAATCTTAGCTCATGCTCTAATGGCCAAGCTGTCATTATATTAGATTCTTTCTCATAATGGTATGTCTCTCGGGGCATTACTTTGGTCAGTGCATCCTTACATTAAGAATGTACCTACATAGTCCACCTGTTTCTGCCAGGAGGCAGGTGGCTTAAAAAGGCAAATGGGCCTGGTTTCTATGACATTTTGCTAAACAATGAATCATGCAAAACAAAACCCTTTACGGCTCATGAAGTCTTGCTAATAAGGCAGATGTCCTCTGTATAGCATCATGGGACCAGAAATACAAATATTGATGKGCTGATAACTGTCAGAGACTAGTTTTAGTCACTGCTTCCATCTTCATTATTTCGTCTTATTCTCCATTGAAAAATTATCTATTCCCCTAAGCTACRGAGTCTGATTCATAGAATGTAAGTGATATCAAAGGTTTAATAGCTTTTCCACCAATAAACTGAATTAAATCTGTAAGTAGTAATGATACTTCAATAGGATCAAGAGATGATGAAACATCATGATAGAACCTTCAGGGACAATGTTTCCCATTGCATCTCCATGTCATTGCAAATGGATTGTTGCTTCCTGTGCTTTTAGAAATACTGAGTATATTTCCTCTTACGTCTCACCATTTTAGCTTAGTTGCTTCAAGAAGAAATCTTTACTGTCAGGATGACATGTCAATGAACTATACAAATGCAGCAGCAGTAGGTATCTATTTCAACAGTGATAAGCATGTGTCAAACTGCATGGCCCAGTTTCTTTCTTGCCTGGTGATGGCAAGTTGACAGTATCAACTACTTTTCTTCTGCTAGTTTTAGTCTTGAGTTTTATTCTGTTTGCCTTGCCCCCACCCCCAACCCCAAAATTCCTACTTGCTTCTTGAGTTATGTTCTGATCACATTGATGTGCTTTTCCTTATATTATTTAATTGTTTTGTGTGATATGTAACTTGTTACAATAAAAAGGAGCAAGAAAGGGTAGCCTGAAGGAATAAATGAAAGGCTGAATTCTGGTAAGGAAGTGTAAGTTTGCTGCCACCTGCAGGCTGGCTGTAAAGTTCACTGCCACCTGAACCTCTGAGACCACGTTTACATAGAAATCGGACATTATCTAACAATTGAGAATCCTGGCACTCCCCAAGACATATGTGAGCAATATTTGCTTAATTTATCTCTACACAGTAGATATATTTTATTTGGTAAGAACACCTGAATGGAAGATTGAAGTAAGGTTAATACTTCATTAATAGCAAAATCTTTTAATAAAGCATTTTTTTCTGTTAGTTAATAATTAGTAGTTCTTAAAACCACAAATAATAGAAATAAACTGTTATGGAATTTTTTATTGAAAATAGATCTGCTCTCATTCAGTACGTCCAAAGTTCAAACCACAGTTTCTCTTCCGTCCTAATTCCCCTCCACCTGCCCTCTCCCTCAGTTTCCCTTCCCCCTCTGTTTCCCATTAGAAAAGATCAGTTTGTCCTGTGAGAAAACTTTGGAAGTCATACCTAGTTTGCTCTCTAGTGTATTCTCTATGAGTAATACACTTTTCAGGTCTTACATCATTGCATCGCCAAATCCAGTTATACATAGTATCTACAATCACTAAACAAGAGTTCAGTTTAAAACACTGCTTTGAAATAATAGGCAAGTATTTATTCACTGTTTTCATTCAGGCATCAATCTCCAAACCAGTATGAATTTAGATTTTTGACAGGAGCTCCGATTTATGCAGAGTTTTACAGATCTATCATCCTTCATCACTTTAGTGCTTTGGACTTAAGAGCTGCTGGTGGCCCTTCTGTAAAACTCCCTAGAGCTTCTGAAGTCCCCCTTGCAGAAAAGAAGTCCTACTTAGTTATGCATGGACTGCATCTCRTCATGTATCTCAATGTCCTGTATCTCTAGGAGGGGCTGCCTGCAGGCCTCCCTAGAGGCTTGCCAGTGGGCTCAATTGTTATCACAGGTGGCTTCCGGAGACATCCCAGAGGAAGAAAACAAATCAGTTGCTAATCATTTTATTTTACTCCTGCTGTTAACACATGTGTCTAAAAGTCTCACTTAGTCCGGTTTTACTGCTTCAGCTTGGAAATGCATGTGTTCAAGATGTGTTTCATATGCTAGACAGGCAACAGTGATATAAAGATAACAGGTGTGTAGCCCTCAGAGACAGACCTATTCTGTATTCTACTCTCAAAATGATGAGAAATTAATGCCAAGTTGATTGAAGACATACATATCAACAAGTTGCCAGTTAGAATTAAAATATAATTTTAGTCAGAGTTAACCCTACAAATAGGTGGTTTCTGTTCTTGTCCCCTGGAATATAATACAAAAGTAGAAAATGTGTGAATTTTTGTCATTGAAGCCACTGCAAATGCTGAGCTTCTATTATCTTCTTTATATCATTTCCTATGGCTCTTAGAATTACCCAAAAGCCCAAATGCTAGTAACAGTGTTTGACATTAATGAATTATTACGCATTATATTTAGTAACACTAAGATGGGTACCTAAGTGCTTTCTCTACTTTATCCCATTTAGTCCACAAAGCAAGAGCTCTGATAAATTCCATATTCAAAGAGATTCTCATAGAAGTTACCATTACGAAAAACAATAATCAACATCTGTCATAGAGAAAACTCAGGTTTTGTTATCAAATACCCATGCCTAGCCTGGCTTTGTACACTTTTTAGAGTTTGTTTTGATCAGTCACATAACCTTACTAATCCTTAGCTTTCCTGTAAATATAAAGGAGCTGATGCTTTTACAAGTAATATTTTAAAATATGTTAATGAATGTAAAGTCAATGTATAAAGTACAAATTACTGTGAGAGAGTATACATAGTTGTTATTGCTAATAGATCAATACCAAAAAATAGTGATGTGGTAGTGTCTATGGCCAGATCTTGTTTTTCCATTTTAAACATTTTGTTTCCAGGTCAGCTGAATATCCCAGCCCAAGAATCTTCCTTGACTTCACCCAAGTTGGTACTTTCTCTTTACTTAGAATTTGTATTGTGTTGAATATTCCATTGTTTATTTCAAAATACTCCACTTCCCTCTGAATTCTTCATTGAAAACAAAATAAGAAGCACTTCTACATATCTACATGCACTATGAGTGACAGGTTCCAGGTGACAACATAAGTCACATCCTCTAAAACCACCTGGCCTCTGCCAGTTCAGAATCATCACCTTCTGTCTTCTCTGGCAGCCATATCTTCAGGACCCAGTTTCTTCTTTTTTTGCTAAGTGTAACCTTTGTTGAAACCAATAAAATAGGTTTCACTTCTTGCTTTAAGATTTCATCTCCTGTACTGTTCACTTAATGTGAATGGGTGTGTGCTGTGGAGGTCAGACTGCTGCCTTTGGGACCACTTTTAACCAATAACCAGATGATATTTTAGTTTGAGATCCTGGGGGTCTGTTCCACACTGCAATTCTTAAGGTTTGTCAGAAATTCAAGGTACTTTAGGCCCCAATAATGAATGCCTAACATCACAAAAATATAATGTATCTCTTTATGTTCAATTCCTTTTCTAGTTTATCCTACTCCTCTTTATTTGTATCAACCAGTGGTATATTATCAAATAAACTTTCAAATGGTAAACTTTGGAGGAACATGGGGTATTGTATTTCAGGGACCATCTCTTAACACTGCAGAATGGCTTCATCCTTATTGAAGTAAACTGACCCTGCTTTTCCTTGCTCCATAGATCTAAATCATAATGCTGAGTCTGTATCATATTATAGAGCAAATCTGTGGTCACTGGGGAAATTAAGAACAGATTTTAAAATGTATAAACAGGCTAGACACTCTTTTCATTCTGAGATTTTGCCAAATCACATAGACATAGACTTAAAATTTGACAGACATTGAGCAATAAATCAAACAACAGCACTGTTAGGTGACACCCAACTTTCTATGCTGGGCTTGCTRATAGGAATGCCAGGATGCAAATATCATTCCACTAAAACGAGGCAGTGATCTTCTTTACCCTTTAGAGAAAAGTGGAGACATAATAAATTGAAGCTGAAAAAAATGATAAAACGTGGAACTTCATGTGATTTTACAAATTCATGCTCACTCGTTTATTGTTTCCTTATACCTAGCATAGAACTTTCTTGAATGATTATAGCAGAATGAGCCAGAGTTCTTAGTAGAACTCCATAAATAAGTCACCCATGAAGTGAGATTCTCCATGCTTGCTGAGTCTACAAACTCTATGTGAGCAACTGAAACTTTCTTTGATATGACTCGAGAACATGACATTGACAATGCTAATAATTACCAAAATTTATCAAGAATGTAGGGTAATTTAAGTTTATTAGAAAAACTGAATTTTTTTTCTAATTTCATTTGTTACTACCTTCACCACTATACCTATCATTGATTTAAAAATGGACAATGCCAGAGAAACCATGAACATTTATCCAAGGGTGCTGTGAAATATATACATCAAGACTTGAACCCAGGTATTGCTTATTTTAATAACAAGAAACTAGACTGTGTAGCAGTCATATTAAACACAAGGGAAGTTAATTAGTAAAGTGTCTTTAAAGCCTGTTGTTCTGTGGACACTGGGGAAAAGAATGAAGAATAAACAGGTAGGTCTAAAGGGCATCTCATACAAAGCCAATCAGTCTGCCAAACACCCAGACCTACTTTAAGTTTCTCACATGGCATCATGTTCCTTAAGCCTTCCTTAATGTTGAGTGGTTATCAGGGAGCAGGATGGAATAGAGTTTGAATATTCTCAACTCCCTGTGAGTTGCCTTTCTTTCTCTTGTATGGTACATGCCATTGGCCAGAGAGGTTTCTTATCCATCCAAGGATATCCGTGAAGACTTAATATGTTTGACTAGTAAGATAAACAGCCAGAATCCATTGAAAATTTCACCGTTTTCCAAGATCCACTTACAAGCCATTCTGGGTAACCATAGCATAGTAAACAACAGTGGTGTTCTTCCCTATATATTGTGTTATACTGTCGCAGTATAACACAGAAGAGGGGGCTTAGCCTCAGTGACAATATGCATTTACTTCAATAATAATTTGATGAGTGTAACTCAGTAGCCCCAATACATGCTGCCTGTGAAGAATACAAATTTGTTTATAGTAGTTACTTTCATGCCTTAAAACATCTAAATCAGGATCCTCAATGGTGTTTGTTTATATTGGTGATCTTTTTGCCATGTACTAAGCAATTTCTACTCATAGCATTACATATTAATGAGTTCCTAGACATGACATATTAAAATCTGAATCTGATATGGGTGGTTAAAAAAAACAAACTACCTGAAATAAACAAGCAAACACTAACTTAAAACTTTGCACACTGGGTAACCTCTGACTTGAGATACATGAGTGGAATTCATTTCTGAAGCAGGAAAGATGGTAGCATGATTATTAGAAGGGTGGTAATAGCAATCGTTGGTGATGCCCTGTGCCCTTGCTGCATGGCTACCACAGTGTTCCTCACCCAGATATAAGATTTATATCAAGAAACATGGACCAGAAAATGGTGCAAAAACACACACTAGGCAGAATACCAAGGAAACTATGGCGATATGATGAATTAAATGCTCTACATGTTCCATGGGATCTAAAATTGAGACTAAAGTCTGTGACTTCTGTGATACTCACTGGAGAGAATATGAGGATGGTGGATCCCATGTGAAATTCAGATCAGTAGAGACAGAGCTGCAAGATGTGGAAGGAATGGCCTGGATGTTGGGAGAGTCCATTTTGCAGAACACTTCCACTCATTTCTTTCCTCCGCCTTTTCCTTATCTCTTTAGCATTTTGTGTGTTATCCCAGAAATCTGCAACCAGCGACAAAAGACCCCTGCTACAAGCTGGCCAGCAAGAATTGGTAAGCATCCAGTTCAGTTCGAGACCCTTCCTCAATTAAAATGGAGGATGACTGAGGAAGCCACTTAAAGTCTTCCAGCCTCATATACATACATTTTCACAAATGAGTATGAATTCACATATGCATGCACATATACAGAGAGAGAGAGAGAGAGAGAGAGAGAGAGAGAGAGAGAGAGAGAGAGAGAGAGAGAGAGAGAGAAATAACAGAGGAAAGGCTGACTAGATATAGAAGGACAGACTAGAGAATGGGCCAAAATTTACATAAGGAAGGCAAATTTCTGCTCTTGGAATTAAGATTTTTGTAAAGAAATTTTGAGTCTTTTCTAAAATCTTTCTTTTATAGAAATATTTAGTCAGTGATGCTTTTGTCTTCTTTTTTGATTTTTTTATATATTCTTTTTTTTATTTTCTATATTCTTTGATTACATTCCGAGTGCTTTCCTCTTTCCCAGTTCCCTCCTTACCATATGTCCCATAAGTCCCCTTCCCTCCGCCCATTCCCCAGTCACCCCTCTCCCATTTCTCTGTTCTGGTACTCCTCTATGCTTTTGTCTTCTTAGAAGAGAAAAGTACATGAAAAAAATCCAATGAACTCTGCATGGATTCTTCTACATATGTTTGAATTGGGAMCAATTAATTGATTTAATTTAGTGCTCCAAATTCAAAAACACTAAATCAACAATCCCTATAACATATAATGTCCATGATCTAAACACTGTAGGAAAGAACAATTATTTTTTGGTTTCATCTATTCACTATATTAAATAAAATCTACTTATCATACTTCAATTACTACCTATGCAGAAGTGACACTCAGACTGTCTAATGCCTTTCCTTCATTCTTGRATCAGTTTAYARCAGCTTTTGCTTAATTTTTTTCTACAAAACTTCAGAGGATTTATGCAACATGGGCTTCTTTTGTTCCTTTATCATATACCTGTGCAGACGGACCTGGTATGTTCAAGCTCCCCTCTGAGTTATGCTTTCCTAACATAATTTTTCCACTCTGTGCATTCTTCTCAGTCCCTAAGGAGCCTTACCACAGTCTGTGTCCACACAAGAGAGGGGAAAGCAGTTGAAAGTAGCATACCCACCTTATAGCTACCTTAGTTCAGATATGGTACTCACCAGACAAAAGAATCTCATATCCCATAGGTCATAACTAAGGACTTGGTTATAATTAAGTACAAGAAAAGCAGAATAATGACYATTTGTCTGTAAAAACTATGTGAATAAGGGCCTAGAGCTGAATATGTTATTTTTGTTTGTTTATTATGTATATGTATGTGTCAGTGTGTGGATTTGTACACAAGAGTGGAGAGCCCTCGGGGGCTAGAAGAAGGTGTCAGATACTAGAAGGTGGAGAGGCAAATGGTTGTCAGCCCCCTGACATGGGTGCTTCGAGCTGAACTAGGTTTCCCTGCAGGAGCAGCAAATGCTCTTAACTAAGCCATCTCTCTAATCCCTAGAAGAGACATTTGAATGTACAATGCACTGACTCAGTCTAAAATCTCGTTAACCCCTCAATCAGAGTAGTCCAGTTTAACTGTGATTTACATCTTACAAGAAACAAAAACTAGAAGAAAATATAAAATGCAAATTCTAATCATTTTTAACTGAAAATCTATTTTCATCTTTTGTAATAATTTGAATTTACACACAAAGGGTCTTCTCCTTTTTGATGACAAGCAATTTTCCTCCTAAAATATGATTTCCCTTGAACAATAAACAGAGACTGGAGGTTAATGGTTGCATAACTGCAGAGTACCTAGGAAAATTTGTTGCTATGACAATGTCATTCACATTATTACTAARTTTTATGTATGTATTCCTTTCCAAAATAGGTAGAGTTTATTGAAAGCTCAGAATAATCTCTAAAATATCAGGAAACTGAGACACTTCTATAGGGATTATACATAATCATGTTATTGCMTTTGAGAAAGATTAAAATAACAAAAATTAAAATTATATAGTCAGCACAGATGCATATCTATATATTGATATATCAAGTAATTGCCCATAATTCACATGTTTTGAAAAAGACAAAGTAAAATAAAAATAATATCAGTTATGACTGTGTTTAGAGAACTAAAAGGGGTATAATTCTATGCCTTGACATTAGCAGAAAATGCATTAATATTAAATTAGTGAACCATAAGTCATCCTTATCTATACATGGATCCTATGAATTAAACTCTACTATTCCTGTCCTAGTTTTTGATTCTGAAATGCTGGAGAAATTAGATTTCATACAATTTACCAACGCATACAGAGAAGGCAGGGAGAGAGAATGGCAGAGAGGCAGAGAAGGGGTTAAAGAGAAAGTCATAGTCAGTGAGAGATAGAGAGAGACAGAGAGAGACAGAGATAGATACTCTCTCACACACATGTTAAATTCCCAATGATCTATCAACAGTACATTAATGGTCCAAGATGATAAAATTTCATGCCATTTCTATTTCCCCTCTCTACAGGATATTAAACCTGTACTTACTTTTCTTAATACATAGCCACAGATAAAGAAAATGAGTGATTTCCCTTAAACCAATAGTCTCTTTTGGAATTCTGCTTTTCTTCCTGTATAAAGCTGCTGGATATATTTTATATGGTAAGATGTTACATGTAACTTGGAATGCAGCCCCTTGCAATGTTAATAGGTAGAATATGAAAAAAAAATCTGAGTCACATTTGTAGTGAAACACTTCTCCTAAGACCTCCTGTAATGCTCAGTGGAATATTCTTTGGGAAATGCTAAATCAAACTCTCACACAGGTTCTTAAGGACCTTAAAAATGGATGTAACTCCCAGGAGCTTGTTAAGTCTGTGTTCTAATGCAGCTTAAAATGAGCCTGGTTTTATCAATAAGCTATTCTTTCTCACTCGCCCTTTTACTTATGGCTCCATCACTAAGAGACTTMTTTCTTAAAATACGTTGACTAAAACCTACTTTGTCTCAGAAGAAATGCAATCTTTGCTCGGGGGAGGAGRGGAGAGCAGAAAACATGATCCTTACTTCCCACATAGCTATGAATTTCAACATTCAACATGCCTCACCATTGCTTGGTATGTAAGATTAGAGGAGGAAAATAAAATTTCAAATAGCAAGTATCCAACAAGTAGACTGTGGGTTCTATCATACCTGAGCCATTAGTAACACAATAAATACAAAATATTTCTTCTTTGTAGAAATGCAAGATAATTCTTCAACTTGTAGGAGAATTCCATTCATATACACACAGATARACAGTGTTTTAGCAACTTTCAACAATACTACTAACTGGAGTGCTGAATTCATCTGAATTTGACTAGTCTGTCTGCTGAAGTCCTCTTTCTATTCCAAAATACATCCTATATTGAATCCAAAATTACAGTTTGAATACCCCCACTACAATTTATTTTGACATTTAAGTGCCATTGTGAATGTATTTTGATATGGAACATTTAAGAAGTGATTAGGTCACAAGTGCCATGCCCTCATTAATTTATTGATACTATTAATTGATGAAATGATTAATTGAAGATTGATTGTTATTCATGGGTTGTTTAGCATGATGATGTGTTTTTTTTCATGGATGGSTAAGTTTACCACCCAACATTCTCTCTGATTCCCAAACTCACTTGCCCTTCAATCTTTTATCRTGAGAAGATACAGAATGAAGATACTAGCCAAAGGTCAGCAGCATTCTCTTGGACTTCTCAACTTTCAAAACTTGGAGACAAGTGGGATCTTTAGATTAGATGATATTTGATGATGATGATGATGATGATGATGATGATGGTGATGATGGTGATGATGATGATGATGGTAGTGATAGTGATGATGATGATTACATTTGAAAATTACATAGTTTACAGATGGTTCTGTATAACTGCAGAAATTAATTTAGCTCCCTATAATTTATGAGAGAACATCTAGCTTTCATTGTCTTTCTTGGCCTTGACGTTTTCAGGGAGAATGTTGAGCTGTTTTGTAGAGTATCCTGTAATTTGTTTTCTCCTGCATTTTCTCAGGATTAATTTAAAAGATCACAACCMGAGTGGTATATCCTTGGTAGATTTGAGCAAATGRTTAAAACTATTGATATTTGTCATCAACAATGTAAATCTTTATTACTTAGATGAGATAGTGTCTTCCGGGACTCTGCATGGTAAATACATTCATTTTCCTCTGTGATTACTGAGCATGCTAGAGTTGGTATGTTGATCCGATGAGCACACAAGGTCCTTTCCTGGTCGCCTACTCATTTCTGCGTCTGTGCATGGTTATTCTCTATAACCATAATATCCCAACATCATGATTTTCTAATTCCATAAAYACTCACAGTTATTAATTTTAAACTATTTGTAATGAAGTGTTGTTGCATCTCTCTCATTTATTTATTCAGTTATTAACTTGCTTCAATATGAATTCATGGATATTTAATCCTTTGGGGTATGCTATAGTACTGTAGTTATTTATTGTGTTGCTCCAGTTGTTCCAAGCAGAAGCTTTTAATAAGCACCAATTAAAACCAATTTTGTCATCTTTTATAGACTAGCTTAGAGTTTTAAATATGAAATGGGCCAAGTGCAGGGAGATGGTAGGAGGGGTGTAAATTATTATGTCTCTGGACTTCTTTCTTCTGCTTCCATTGAGTTTTGCACACAGTGCATAGAGAATTGTGAGCATTTGGCTTTATATCCTTCTTTACTTTCAGCTGATCCTATTCATCTGTGGACCCAGAGGAGCTGACCACCAGCACTTTGTTCTCACCACTTGCTGCTGTTCTGTGCACATAATGAGTTATGTGGTCTATGTCTTGATCATTCTKGAACACTGATCATCTTGTAGACTCATAATATTGTATTACTTTGGATACAGAATTTGTCCTTTCTGAAAGTATGTACTTTCAAACAAATTAAATGGATACTGTAATAAGAACAAGTGATCCTTCCTTGTTCATTTCAAACGTTTTCTATTGTCATCAAATAGAAGCAGAGAARCATTAAAACCAGAATTACTTTTCTGTAACAAACAGATGACAATCATRCCTGTCAAAATTTAAKGTATAGCTGGGTTCTGACTCAAGTTTATTCTTGAATGGTTGGTGTGCTAGAAACTGGATCCTCAACGTTCTGAGAGGACAATGACTTTCCAGAGTACATAAGAGACAGAACCTTGTACAGTCTAACTGAGCCACTTCAAAAGACACTTACTTACTTCAGTCAAGACCTTAGTGAGACTTTTCAATAGAATTAGTAGAAAATAATAATTTTGCTTTTGTTTAGTATGTGTTT
>BDUI01002084.1:135404-145425 GCA_002335545.1 Apodemus speciosus | reverse complement strand
TAGTAGTAATAATAGTAGTAGTAGTGGTAATAGTAATATTAATAGTAATAGTAATAACAGTAGTAGTAGTAGTAGTAGTAGTAGTGGTGGTGGTGGTGGTGAGTTTGGCCTTAGACCCATGACTTACTGAGTTCCAGAGTTTCCATTTGTTTGTTTGTTWTTTTGTAAGGTATGGGTTCTATCTCACGAAATGGGCTTTGAATCCAATGGAAGACAGTGCCTGGTCACTCTCAGGACATTTGTGCCAGCATTGTTCCAGGGCATCATTTAGGCGGGTCCCTGTCGCAGGCTTGAGAGATTGCATCTGGGGGATATTGACGATCACTTTTCTCATCTGGAAGCGGGCACTGTACCATGCAGCACCATCAGTGCTAGTCAGCAGAGGTGAAGCGTCTTTTAGACTCCTGCTTTGTTTCTCCATCTTCAGCGACATGAGTAAGTTGTGTCTTCACATTCAGGGCTTTACCATTGGCTTGTGGAGAACAACTGACAGCTGTGACAATGGCCTGTGACATTTGAGGAGCTTCAGTGAAACTCAGTTTGGCGGGAACTCAATAAGATGTAACCTATTCCTGGCGCTGGAGGTTTTACATGGTCATAAGATGTTCTAGTTGGGGCATTGTCTCTCTCATTATATGGTGAGTCCATTTAACTTCCACATATATATGTGTGTGTGTGTATGGGTGTGTGTGTGTGTGTGTGTGTGTGTGTGTGCATATTTCTCTCTATGATATATAATATGTGATAGTGATATGTGATATGTGATATATGATACATGATATGTGATATACAATATAAGATATAAAATAAATATTAGAAAGCTGCTTCTTCCATATAGGTTTTCCAAAGGCTTTTAGTGTTACTTTTTTCTCCCCATATTACCTCCTTTTCCCGACTTCCCATCTCTATTCCTGTTTAATCCTTCTCTTCTGGCTGATGTCCGCCATGTTTTTTGTTTGTTTGTTTGTTTTTGTTTTTGTTGTTTCTAACTCTATACTCTATTTACCCTTCCATGGAGGATCCTATCCTCCCCCGGTCCCTTAATACCTACCCAACCTCTGCAGTCATTGCAACACTGAGGACTGAAACATTCATCTAAGGTGTGAAAACTAACTTCCTCATATAAGAGAAAGCACGCAGCACTTGTCTTTTGGGGTGTGGGTTACCTCATTCTGGAGCATTGTCTCTAGCTTTATACATTTACCTGAAATTTTCATAGCTTTTTCAACAGTCAATAAGATTCCATTGTGTAAATGTACCATACTTTTATTATTCATTCGTCAGTCAATGGATATCTAAGCTACTTCAAAATTCTAGCTACTATTGAACCAAGTAGGAATGAGCACAAATGAGCCAATATAGAGTTCTCTGTGTAGGTGACCAAGAGTAATACAGCTGAATCCTGTGCTAGATCAATTTTCAGCATTTTGAGGAACATCCATTCTGGTTTTTATAATGAATGTGCCAGTTTGCACCCCAACCAGCAGTGAATACATTTTCTCCTTTTCCCACATCCCTGACAGCATCTTCTGACATTTGTTTTATTGATCTTGGCAACTCTGACTGGGATAAAAGGAAATATTAAAGGATTTTTAATTAGCATTTAGGAAGCCACCTTTTCTAAATAGATTATCATTTAATTGCAATATAATAATTAAAWTTTTTAAAAGATTTTTTGGGTATAATGAATGGTGCTTATGTAGGAATGCATGTTTGCATCCGTATGGATTTGTATGGTGTGTCCTTGTGTGTGTGTGTGTGTGGTGGGGAACATATATGTGTGCAGGTGGACGTGAATGCATGTGCATATGGATACCTGATGTGATGAATCTGGAGCTTCCGATTCTGGTTACTCTGACTGTCCAGTTTGTTCCAGTGTTTCCTGTCTCAGTAGCCTGGCACTATAGACAGCTTGCTATAACCACTTGGTATTTCTGTGGGTTTTGTGGATCCAAAAGTAGATCCTTAATGCATACAAGACATGTGATTTCCTTGCTGGGCCACCTCCCAGGCCTTACTGTGCACATTAAAAACTTTAAAATTTTCCTCCTATTTATCTATTCAGACTTGATTACAACCTTGTCCTTCCAGGAGGAAAAGACAAGCTGTAGCATTGTGAGCAGCCCTGGCTGAGCAGCCATCTCAGAGGAAAGGGGTCTGGGCAGTACTTTGCATTGTCGGCACATGGTTTTAGTTGTCATAGTCCGTGCATCTGTTATCTGAAGGCTAGGGGCCAAAAATCCTGCAAAGATCCTGAAATACACGGGATAGTCCAGCAACAGATGCCCGGAATGTCAATATTGATCAGACTGAAATACAGTGTATCCCTGCGCCGAGGGCTCGCGCATGCGCACAAACACACACAGAGAGACTAAAACAAAACAACCAAAARCGATACACAAACAGACCGCTGAAAAGAACCAAATAAAATAGTGAAGGAGTGAGAGTRAGGAACTAGAAATAACAAGGAGAAAAAGAAAAAAATAATTTCACCCCCGACCCTCAAAAAATTAAGACTATGTAAGGCAGGAGGTACTTTCTGTGAGCAAAAGTGGGTGGGTTGTAGAGCATTAGACAATCAGACAGATCGTGACCCCGAGCGAGGCCGTGCACATTAACTGGCTCTGTGCGTCTTTCATTAAACTGGTCTGTGGAGTATTAAGACATTCTTACCGGTAGAGGATTGTGTTGATTGAACAAAACTGTCTATGGGGAAATGTCTGATTGCTTGATATCGCGGCAGCTCCCCGGGCATGAGAAACACCTTGCGGGTCTCCTGCAGGTGGGAGTCTGGCTTCTGCCGTGTCATGTACCACTCGAAGGAAGGCGCTTGCTTCACATTCTTCCCTCTGCCGCCTGAAAAAGTCAGGCAACTGCATACCGAACATTTCAAGTTCCCGATTTAACAAATGCAAGTATAAGGTACCTGGTTAAAATTTCCGTTTACCTTAGAAAGGTATTTGTTATGTATTTGAAATTCAAAACCAACCAATCATCGCGTTCTTGTATGTGACAAGGTGAGTATGTTCTTTAATTAAATTTTAATATAAAGAATGCCGATTTGATATGTTAACACATCTCGGCGTTTTTATACTGTCCTCATCTGTCTGATGTAAACCCCAGTCCAGCCCTCCTCTCCACACGTTTCTCACTCTGTGAACTCAATGTGTTTATCACATAATCATAACCCCGTGCTCACTGGCTCTCCTTATGTAAGCATTGCCATTTGTGCAGAGAACTCTAATTTAAAATTAGATTCTCAAAAATTCAGATCTAACCCCTAGATACATTATTCTGCTCTCTGAAGGCTGAATCTGGCCGTGGTTTTGGACGAGTCAGCATGAACTAACAGGAAAAGACGATAAAACAAGAGTCACTCCCCCTGGACCCCACGCCCCAGAATCAAGGACACAACCAAACCTGGAGTCTTGAGCTGGAATGTAACTCTTTATATTCTTCAAACACCCATAGTGAATATTAATTCTCACCCAGTTTTGAATTCCCTTTCAATGATAGGGATTGAACCCAGGGCCTTGCAACTGTCAGACAAGAACACTGCCATCGGAACTGAACTTTATACTTGACTTGCCCTGAGTATCACCAGCTAAAACTTTTCTGTTGCGCGACTGGAGACAAGATGGTGCAGTAGGGCTATATACATTTGGAAATCTGATTGTTGCTTTTTAAATAAAGCATGTCTATGAATCCCCATTTCCCCCCACCATAACCTCCACAAACTCGCTTTTCCTATGATGCTTAGGTCTGTAATTCATTCATCAAACCCTGATGGGTACTAGACTCTGTGATTCTTTTGAGGCAAATGCTATGAATAAAAGCTTCAGCATTATCTTCTTGAAGGACACTATCTTCATTTTCTATTTTACATTTCCATCATTCTCTGCATCGTCGGCAGTAAAAACAATATACAGCTTTATTTTACATATTTGTCTTCCTGTCTCCCATGGCAAACATCTAATTTGTTACTAAATGGTATTTATGGGTTTGAACTTGTTTGTTTTTTGCATTGCTCCAGCACTCGGGGTCCCAGGATGCGCCGACACTATGTGTGTGTGCTTATCAATGTGCCCTTGGGAAATGAAATAACACACGGGGCTCATTCGCTATTTTCCAACAAACTTCATATCATTCTCCCTGATTCTATCCTTTGGATAGATTTCTAGTTTATCTTATGTGTGAGAAATGACCTTATAACCTGTGTGTGACAGTTGTTTGGGTTTTATTAAGTGCCCTGCTAGCTCGTGATATAGGGGCATTACTCATTGATATTTGTTGGCTACCCCAGTAAGCCAAGAAAATTTATTTTTATATATTTAACTGCGGTGTCTTTCTTCTCCTGCATGTCATTTAAAAGTAGCTCGCAGTATAATGACAGTGCCGCCAATTCCGACTTTAGATGAACGGGAAAGAGATAGATTGTCATAACGGGTCAGGGAGGTGAAAACTTGGCAGCATACACATCTCCCAGGGAAGAAGCAAACTTGATGAAAATTAAACATAAATTCACACCAAAGGGAGCCTTCTGTTCTCCTATTTAGAGAAAGTCTCGATTCGCTGCCCTTCTCCTGTCCCCCCCAGAGTGTCAGGGAACAGGAGCTCAGAATGTGTGCATCCAGCCATCTGAGATGTTCTCTACAGACAAACAAGTCATCCCTCATTGGATTTTCTAAAAGTTGTGATATGATAGTAGGCATTTTGTAGTTCCACCCAATTTCTCTCCTATGAAAATATTCCATGGTCAAGACAATTCATTAGGGCCTCAAGAATAAATTTTTAATCATGTACTGTTCTTTCACTTGTTGATAATTTTCTGTTGTGCCGAGAGTCAAGTTAGTCATCATTTGATAGACGACACACAGGTGAATGTAGGACAGAATTAGCAAAGCCGTGTTCTTTCATGTAACTCCACAAAGCACTGCCAAAGTAAAGCCATCCATTGTTCTTTCTCACACAGGCCTTGTGCCATAGGCCTCACTCTCCTAGCAGGGCCAGCGCAAGCGCAGCTCAAACTGTAGGTGTCAGGTAACAACTTCCTGCCCTCTACACAAACCCAGTTGCATCCAGAAACACATAAGATGACTTTCCTATTTGCTTTTCTTTCCTTGGTTTTGTTTTCCTCTTTTCAAAGACGCCAAAAAAAAAAAACCAAACCAAAAAACAAACAAACAAACAAACAAACAACAACAATAAAAAAAAAACAGAGGGAACAGAAAACGACCAAGGAATGTGGTGTTGGGGGTGGCAGTGGGAATTCCCAAGTTCTCTGGTTTTTGATTTCATAATGTTAAAATGGAAAAGATTATGCCTGGGTGTATCATCATTATTAAATTAAAAGGCAAATTATGTGTAGTGGCAAAAAATAAAAATAAAAAGCAGGACACACTGCAGATGGGTATCAGAAACTGCGTGGCTGAACAATCGCAAAACAATCCCTACACCAAGCATGACATAACTATACCTAGAACAAACAAGCCTTCTGGGTGGGTACACATGTGGACAGAGGAGGACAAATGACCATGGARCCACTCAGAAGGAAGAGAACAATCTCGAATGACTTGAAAATGGCCATACTCACTGGTGTGTTATAAGGATAAAAACACACAGAGCTGTAAAGATGCTGAAATTCAACCAGCTCCAAGGAGATCCATTGCTCTCTTCAGGCATCTTTGGGTCTGCGTGCTCACGCAGGTATGCGCCCGCCCCACTCCACAGAAATACACACAACTAGCAAAAAGTGACATGTGAACCAATTTGAAAAAGGGTATCATTTGGCCAACCTGCAGTGAACTGAAGGTCACTGAGTACAGAGCAGCTGACAAGTCCACACACAGAAAGCRTGAGCTTGGATTGCCACTGTTGGGAAGGATGATCAGACCAGCTTATTGAAAAGTTAGTAGCTAAATGAAAATGATTAAGCATTTGCCTTCTCAGGGGAATATAATGCAGGCTAAGGAAATGAATCCACATGTGGAGGGAATGTTACAGATGAGTGTCACTTAGAATAAGAAGGACAACATAATTTGAAATCAGTTTAACTCTTCCCATAACATATTTGATACAAGCAAGCATGAGGACTGGGTGGCAAAATCCCAGGCAAATGATTTCATAGGTATCAGATGTGGACCTCTAGATGCCCTGCCAATCACAAAGGGAAGAGTTTCGATAGTAGGGAGATCCCTACCGCCAGTCTAACTCAGTTACCAAACTCACAGCAGCTGAGAAACCCAACATCATGGGCCTACTGATAGGATGGAGTTTGGGCACGAATGCATCCTATCAGGAAACACTACTGCTGGGTATGTTTGACTTTACTGCCTGTTTAGAAGAGGTATTGCAGCTAAGGGATCAAAAAGACGATTGGAATACACAACTGAACATTGGGACAGGTCTCATTCATCAGACAACTGGTTTGATCTTAAATGCTACTGGTTCTGCAGGGCAACAGGACACACCCTCAGTGTTGGGGGATTGCTCTGTGCATGTTGTCATTTGGACTTGGTATTGTTTCCTGGTCTGTTTCCAACTATATGCTAGTGTGGGTATCCATAGTACAGGGAACAAAGCACTCCCAATGGACCAAACATTGAGCAGGCACATTTAAAAAAATGAATTTAACTAGTTCATTGTGGCTTTGCTAGCCACATCTTGATTTTTAAAGTCCGTCTTAGTTAACGTATGAGCAACTTGCAAGTGGTTAAATAAGGACAATTCCTTTGTCAATACATCTTTTGCATACACAAAGGCCTGTGGTATTTGTGTGTTGGTAAGACATCTAGGTCAATGTAAAACACCAAGTGATATAAAACATTTTTGTGCTTCTGAGAACACTGTCTTGTCAGGACAATAGCAATGCCTTGGATAAAAGTTACCTTTGTCCTCATATTCATACTTAAAGATTTGCTTTTTCATATATGTATATATATATACATATATATGTGTGTGTGTTATATATTGAATATAGCATAATGAACATGTATATAATATTTGGTCTTCCATTTTTATAATAAAACTTATATTAAGTGCATTATTATCACCAGTGGATGTTAAGTAATTTATCTACCTGGGACTCTTTTTACTAACTCTTTCAAAGTATAAAATTCAATGTTCTGAGTTGCATAATATCAGTAACACCTGTTTTTTATGTTCCTGTATATGATATCTGTGTTCATAAAATATGTTGTTTTTCTTGACTAAAACAAAATATCTGAGCTTCTTGAGTTATAGTTACAAATTAATTCCTAAGGATGTATGTCTAAACAATCAACAATAGTCTTAAATAAAACCAAATTATGGGAAACTATTATGGTTTCAAATGAGTTAGATATAATAGGAGACAGGGCAATAGATGGGATCGATATTAATAAACACAGAGATGAGGCTATGATTGTAAACACAGACGACTGCATGCATCTCAAATTTACAAGTGATTTATATTTCATGCCCTTTATTAACTGCCATCTAATGAGAGTTTTTTCTTCTCTGTATCACATCAAATGTTCCTAATAAAAATCTTCTGCTTTGCATGTAAGTTGCACCTTTGCATAAAAATTTTAAGCAGTCTTTGACTTACTAAATAAAGTTGTCACTCAAAGCTCATTTCCCATTTAAACATGGGGAAGTTGAACAGATACGAATTAATCCTGCGTATTGTTTCCACTTGATGAGGTCTCCAAGAGGTCTTTGTCTTGTCCCCTTTAATGGACTCTGTATGATTGACTCATTAGTCAATTTCTTATCATTTTTAAAAGAAAGATGTAATCTCACAAAGCTGTCCTTCATGCAGTTGGAAATTATTGTAATTTATTCTTAAAATGCATTCAAAAATTAAGAATGAGGAGACTCTACTTTATTTGGATACCATAATATTGTAACAATAACATGCTGATTACAATGAAAGTCCTAAGAATACTATTTCGGGTTGATTACTCATGTTATATTCAAAGCTAGCAGCCAATGCGGACAATGCTTCAATCCAATTGCTTAATATTCTACCATGCTCAGAAAATGTGCAGCTGGGGAATGGAAATATTCTTGACTTCATTTATCTGTGAGTGCAGAAAAACTAATAATAAATGACTTCTTGATACCATGCAAATCTCCCCTAAATTCATGCTGTTGAGATTGGGATTTTAATATTATTTTGCATTGCAGTCTGGAAATGAGAACTTGTATTTGTTATCTTAGAGCGTASCCTTCACTCTCTGCYGCGCTTCCTCTGCTTCACATGCTAATTTGATTAATGAAATTCACATAAATGGATGGGAGAAGGAGGATAAGATGGATAGTTGACAAATATTTAATTTAAAAAAACCTGAAGAGTATGTTATTCTTATTATGTTTGGGTGTATTTTTATACTCTTAATTAATTTGTAAGAACCTGTCACTCACAGGTTATTACTTGAAAAATTTTGCTAGTTTCTTCTCTGGAGTTCTTAGAACTCCAGTCTTTTAATGATGACTGCATATATACATATATATATATGTATATATATAATGAATATTATATTGAATATATATATTCAATAGTAAGAAGCTTAGTATTAATATGGTTAAGGACTCTTTTCTTTAATTGAAAGCATCCTTTGGCTTTTCTTTTTTTTTAAAGATTTATTTATTTATTTATTATATATAGGTACACTGTAGCTGTCTTCAGGCACACCAGAAGAGGGTATCAGATCTCATTACAGATGGTTGTGAGCCACCATGTTGTTGCTGGGATTTGAACTCAAGACCTCTGGAAGAGCAKTCAGTGCTATTAACCACTGAGCCATCTCTCCAGTCCAGTCCTTTGACTTTTAACTGCTGATTGTTTGCAACAAGATTCTAATCTATGGTGAACAAAGCCAGGGAAAGTAGAGGCACAGAAGAGGCACCAGTTTGCTCTCTCTGCATGTCTGTGACTCTGTTTCACTCCCATCCCTGTATGTGCACAGGTGTGTGTTTGGTTCAGGAAGTAGTGAAAGATAGACACAGTGGTTTTGAGAGGTCAAGGTAAGTAGAGGGCACATACAATGAGTCTCTTTGAGTTARTAGAGGGCATATACAATGTATGTATTTGACTTAGTAGATGGCTTATACAATGTGTCTATTTGACTTAGTAGATGGTATATACAATGAGTTAGTAGATGGCATATACAGTGTGTATATTTGTTAATAGATAGCATATACAATGAGTCTATTTGACTTAGTAGTTGACATACACAATGTATTTATCTGTTAGTAGATGGCATATACAATGAGACTATTTGACTTAGTAGACTGCATATACAATGTGTATATTTGAGTTAGAAGACAGCATACACAATGTGTCTGTTTGAGTTGAAGCTCTGGAAAAAAATCATTCCATCTGACTTGTCAGATGAAGTGACTTGTTGATACAAAGGCTGAGTAAGAGGAGGGAGCTTGTCGAAGTCTGGACTTCCTGGGCTCTTAAATAATGATTGGACTCAGAGAGGTCATAGTTTGGATCACACACAATATAAAAATCCTGTAGTAGTCACTTGTGCYAGGTTTGTTTTAATAATTTCATCATATCGTTGTTTGAGCCACAGGTAACTCTCATCTTTCAGGTAGACCCTTCAACAACTTGCCCTTACAATCTGTCCTCCGGTGTTGTGGTTTGGACATGGACTGGGTCTCCGAAGCCTTCTGTCTTGAAAGCTTAGTCCTCAGTTATTAATGYTGCTCAGAGGTGGTGGCAGCTTTAGGAGGYATTGTCCTAGTAACAGGTAGTTGGAGACATGCCCTTAAGTGAGGTTCTGTCCTGTTCTCCTTGCTGCCCTTCCTGCCTTTGTCCCTCCCACCAGCGTTCCCTCCCTCCCTCCCCTGACTCTTTCACCCTCCCTTTCTCGCTTGTCTTTTTTTTCTCTTTCCCAATGATGTGAACATATTTGCTCCACAGCACATTCCTTGTTGTGAACTGTTCCTCATCAGTGGCCCAGAAATTATGGAGACAATGACCAAGGAGAGCAACCTCTGAGCTTGTGAGTCCAATGAATATTCC